>JAQIVF010001509.1:0-13803 GCA_034698365.1 Steganacarus magnus | reverse complement strand
TTGCACTAGTGATTTTGCGACTCTTATTTTAATTATGTTTTGATTAGCTTGTTATATATCTATTAGGTTTACTCTCCCAATATTTCTTTAAGATCTTTTATATCTCTTATAGTTGAACATAAAGCAGTAATAAAATTGGGAGAAATTCTCTTTTAAGATACTCAAAAAATAAATATTGAAAAACAAATGACTTATAGTTTGGTTTTTTATTTATTAATTCTCCCAATATTTCTTTCAGGTCTTTCTAACCGCATATGGATGACATTTAACATCTATCTTAGATAACATTTACATTAAATGAAAGATAGAATTCGTTTCACAGTAGTCAAAATAAATTTATAACTGCCTAAAACTAAGTTACATTGTTAGCTTAGGTATAAATAAATAACATTTGTTAAAAAATTTTTTTTTTGTAATATATAACAAATTCAATTTATCCATTGATTTAAAATAATCGAATTTATATTGCTGCACTCTAATAGGAATCTTATTGGCATAGTTCTGTCTTAGAGTATAAAAGTCATTTATAATTTCTTCGGTAATAGTAAATGCAACGTAATTCCATACTCATCGATTCACTATTATGCCTTTTACTATATATTGTTGACACTTGGAATTATTTGATTTTGTACATAAATTGATATGTATAATAGCAATTGGGAAACGAAACCATCAATTCACTGTCTGCCTCGTCCTTTAGTTCTACAATGCATTTAAAATTTTCCATGCTTTCATTTTCATCAAATACAATTAAATCAACAAAAATGGTGTTTTCTGAAAAACTATATATATATATATCTATAGATATCTGAACTCAAAATAAATTAAAACGTTAAGCGATTATTTTTTTTAATTTTTTTTTTAAATTCGGTATTTTTCAACTTCGTGGGAATTTTCGGGAATCCTGCCCAACCCGCAAATTTTTAGTATAGTCCCACTCCCTACCATTCCACGTGTTTTGTACTTAATCCCACTCTCCTCCCTCCCGTTTCCCACGGGACCCGTTTGGTTCGAGCGAGAAATATTTACTGTAACAATTTGCATGCCACACATGAAACACACTGAGTTTTCACACTATTTTATAAGTAAACAATAATAAGTAACAGCGTTAGACTTGCACTCACTTAACGCTGTCTGAGCGCAACATATTTATTTATTTATAGAAATGACAACTCTATACACACATAATTAATTACCCTTTTTTAACATTTTCTAGAAGATTTGTTAAAATTATTAAACTAAAACGTATTAAATAGCGATTTTGATTTGAGTAAACGTAAGTGAAAATAAGATAAATGCATTAAAACACTGATTTATAGGTTTAATGAAAATATGAGTTGTGTTTTGCAACATATGTTTTAAATAGTGTTTTGCACACAAATATGGATCACAACGATAGAGATATGAGTTCGTTATCGTCATCGTCATCACCGCAATCGTCACCACTGCGATCACTATCAGAGTCTGCAGACACGCTGTCGTTACGTCAATCGCATTTAAACAACTCATACCCGAACACATTAGACATGGTTCAGGAGTACAGCAAATCGATTGCGGCATTCAATCACACGTCTAGTCATCGCCACATCAATCAATTGGTTCAATACCCGCCTGACATCATATCCACTACCGTTGAGAAGGGAAACGCACCAAACACTGCATTTCAATCGCAATCGCGAGACATTCTTAGTTTCAATAGTAATCATTATAATTACAATAATAATTTACGTTTTAAACTAAACTCGAAGCAAAAAACTTTATCACTAAAACGACTCTCGAGTCAAGAAAGTATTACTGAAAACACTTCAGCGGTTAATAACATTCAAAATACGCAAAACGATTGTCACGATTTCGACGATCAATCAGTTGTATCAGAATCTGGTTTTTCTGGCGTTGAATCTTCAAATTCTGGTCAATTTAGTGTTTCCACGAGTATTGAGTGTTTCTCATCCACTCATCTGTTCAACGAATCTAAAACAACGTCAACTCAGTCGACACCAATAGTTATGGTGAATGAATACGTTCAGGTGAATATCACTGACGACAAGAATGGACCGCTATTTGAGCTGAAACGCTCGAATGCCAACATGAAAGGAAAACTCGAGCAATTAGATTATATTGTCGATGAAATGGTAAAAGAGAGATCGATTCTTCAAATGAAAATTCATTCGTTGGAGAAAGAGTTGAAAGTGAAGTGTGAAAACATCGAGGAAAGGAGTTCACAGATGGAAAGATTGATTACAGAAAATGATGAATTAAAGTCGGGTCTCAGTAAATGGGAATCGATTGTCACCGAATATCAAGACGTTGTTCAGGCGAAGTCTCTCGAAATTGAAGCCAATAATGAAGATATTAAGCAGATGTCGTCGCAGAACGAAAAATTGAGGATCGATTGTGAACATTTGAAAATTGATTTGGAATCCAAAGAGAATCAAATTAAAGAATTAAATAAAAGATGCGCGCAAATATCGATTGAGTTTGATTCACTTATTCAGAATAAAGTGAATTTAGAGGAAGAAATTAAAAGAATTAGAGGAGAATCGGATGCGATAACTAATCAGAAAGAATGGTGCGAAACCGAAATAAATAAACTGCAAGTAAAATTAAACGAAACGCAACAGAAATTAGTGTTGGAACGCGAAGCCTCTGTCAGTATTCGCAATGATTACCAAAAAACCAATTCATTAAACGCTGCATTAAAGCAACAAATTAATGACATTAAGCGTAAATCCGTTAAAGAAAAGGAAGCATTGATGAGGCATTTGGAGGGAATCGAAGTCGATCTGGTTTTGAAAGAAGCGGAAAATCAATACAGTTTACCAAAATTAGATGAATCAAAGTTATTGAAAACTGGAGAATTTGTTTCATCAAATTTAAATGAAAAGTTAAAAGTACGAGAAATTGAATTTGAAAAGATAAGCAATGAGTTGCTACATTCAAATGAATTAAACGAAAAACTGATTAAAGAACATGAAATCAATATAAACGATATCAATAAACTTAAAAAGCATTTAAATGACACCAATTATGAATTAAATGCATTGAAATCCTACAGCTCTGATCTAGAGTTGAAAATCCGTGGTCTAAACGTTGATTTGAAGCGTCAAAGAGAGTTAAGCGAAATGTTGCGAAAGGATAAAAGAGACTCGGAATCAAAACTTACTGCACTAACGTTTGATAACAAAACTCTAGAAAGTGCTTCGAAACTATTGAAAGAAACGATCGAAAAAAATGAGAGAAGTCTGAAACAGTTGCAAAGTAATCTGATCGCCAAAGAGACTAAATTAGAGCATTTAGAGAAAGAAAAGCACAAATTAACTGATTTAGTGAATATTAAGGAACAAGAATTAAGCCAAATAAAGCAAAGCAGCACTCAAACCAAAATTAGTAATTCAAGTGCTGACCCAAACTTAATCGAACTCGAAATCGAGAAAAATGAACTGCAAAGAGTTGTGACGACGTTGAGCGCTGATTTGCGCTCTAATCTAATCAAATATGAAGATGAAAAAAGTAAAATATTGGCCAAATGTTCAGAATTGCAATCGAGATTAAACGACGAAAAAGTTAATCTTGAAAATTTGAACCAAAAATTTAACGACGAAATTCGAAACAATAATTCGTTGAGAACTGAATTAGAAACTATTAAACTCGAGAAGTATGACATGCAAACACAATTGGATTCGTTAAGAATTACGGATAAACATGAAAATAGTAGTGATAATTATAGCGAAATAATTCAAATTAAAGACGAAAAAATTCGATGTCTTGAATCCAATGTTAAGCTTTTGATGAAAAAATACAAAGAAACGCTTAAATTAAAGAAAGAGAATGAACTAAAAGTGGAGAATTTGCTCGAATTGTCATCAAATGTTAATAAAAGTTTTGTTTCCACACAAACCGAAGATTTCAATGATATCAACGAACAAATTAATATCAATGATGAGATAAATCGTCTGCAAGAGTTGATTAAAACAAAAGATTCAATCATTGAAGACACTCAACAAATAATATTAAACTTAGAGCACGAAAAGGGAAGGCTATCGAGTGCTGGCGACAGTTCGGTCAATCAACACATCAAAGAGCTTCAGCTTTTAGTGGCCTCGAAGTCGGAAGAAGTGACTGTTTTGAGCGAAAAATTGAACCAAAGCAAGCAAAGTCTCAAGGAATTAGAATCGAAACTTAATAAGAAAATAGTTGACGTCGAAAGTGAGCTGAAAAAGGAGAGAGCTATCGTTAAAGACCTGCGACACTCGATATTTGCTGATAAGCGTGAGAATAATTATCTCAAAAAAGATTTGAGTGAATTGAAGAATGCGTTGACGACAGCGAATTCGATCGCCGATAAGAGAAAGCAAGAGGTGATCAATAGTGAGAGTGAATTGAAGAAACAAAAAGATTTGGAACTATCCATTCGTAATGAAGTGGACAAATTGAATAATGAATTGCGTTATTTGAGAGAAGATAACTCGAAACTTAAATCTAAAATTGACGAGTCATTGGGCAAAAATGAGCCGATTTTGGAGCAAATGAAAAACTTAAGTTTAAATCTTTTAGAGAAGAATCAAGAGATCAAAGCAGTGAAGTCTGAGAATGAATCGATTAAAGCCATATTTGACACTGAAATTCAGGGATTAAAGCACAAGATATCCAATTATCGAAATGATATTGAATTGTTAACCAGTGATCTGAACGAAGTTCGCAAAGAAAAGTTCAGTTTACAGTCGCGTTTGATTGAGCTGAGAATAGCGCTCAAAAATGAACACCAACTCAACAAGAAATTAAGAGATCAGCTTAAAAATTGTGAAATCAATGTCAGCGAAGAAGACATTTATAATGAAGAACTTGTAAGCAAGCTATTGGACCAAAGTTTTGAATCTTCCAAAGAAAATAAGTAAGTAATCATAAGTTATATGTTTTCATAATTTTTTAATAATAAAGATATACTTAATAACAATAATAAAAACATTTAATAATTTAAATAATAATTAAATTCGAAATAATATAAATATGGATAATGAATGGCTTTATATATTTGTATGAATTTTTATAGACCACTGTTGAATCTTCAAGCATGTGTCGAATCTTTGAAACAGGAGATGGAATTATTGCAGCAACAGATTGTGGATCACAGTAATTAAAATGCTATGAAATACGAAATACTATTTTGTGAAGAGAAAACCAAGAATTATTTTTTTTACAGAAGAATCTTAATTAATTACAAGTGTTCAGAATATTTATGTGCCTTTTAGTAAATTAATTTATATTATTTATGTTTATAACCGGTATTCTATATTAAGATAACTTATAAATTGGTAACTTATTGACCACAATAACTATACCAACATCTAGTCTAGATTTAGTCGTTTAAAAATGGTTTATATACTGTATATTAAATATTTTAATAAAATAATAAGTAAAATTTTAATTGTATACTGTATAACATTGATATATTATTAAAATTTTTTACTAATCTTGTAAGAAGTTTTTTCTCACAGTTAATGATTTTCTATAATAAAATTTTCGCCGAAATTTAATTGCAAATATTTCGATTTGCATACTGTATTTCAAATTGAAATTTTTTAGCAATTATCATTCAAAAATTCTTGAATTTTTCCAATGATCATTGCTAAAAATGTTAAAATTGATACCTGCTAACTGCTGTTTTATAAAAATAAGCAGGTAAGCTAAAAACACAAACCATTATGCACTTTACTCATTGCACTGATGAGAATCTGCTATAAGCGCATATAAATATTCGCAATTAAATACGACAAAATTTTCATCATTGAATAACTTCTACTTACAAGATAAGTATTTGATGTCAGAACAATTAAAACTTAGTGTCAGTACTTCATATAGTCTGACAAAAATCTTTAATGATGTATGTATTACCGTATGGCTATAGTATGGCTCATGTTATGGCGAATCACTTTTTTCACTGTTAGCGCTGTGTTCGTTACGGAACATATTAGCGATATAATCATTAATGTCTTCCTCTTCGTCCGAATCATTTATAAAGTGACGTTTCGTTAAATGGTCTTTAAAAGTAGACACACAATTAGTTCCATAGTCACACTCTCGGCACTCATATATCTTAAGTCCTTCGTGTTTCTTACTCTTTTGTATGTGTCGATAAATATCGTTTAAAACATTTCCCACATATGGACAATATGGACACTTAAATTTAGAGTTTGTGTGGGCACTGATATGGAAATCAAGTTTGTCTTTACTAGTGGTTTTGAAATCGCAATCAGCGAAAGTGCACTCATGTTCGGACGCTCTACATATGGAATTTAATGATTTCGGATTTACAGTGTGGTTCGCTATCGAAGGCGTTGGAGAATCCGATATCTGGATAATTTCTGGCGTGTCTTCGATTATGATGTCTGAACACTTGTTTTGCTTAATCGAAGCATTATTAGTTTCAGTTTTCGAAAATGACGACACACTAGAAGTGCTACCATTTGATGGCTTCGTATGACTACGCAAATTCATATAAGGTTTATAAGTATTTCTATTATGATTAATGCCTTTATATAATTGAGATCTTTGCCAATTTGTGGTTTGCTTACTCAATAATGGGTTTGTAGAAAGATTGGCGTAAATCACATTTTGTACGATACCGTCGTGTGCCTGTTGATGATGTTCGCGCAAATAATCCAAATGAGTGAAGAATAGTTTGCATGACGTGCACAATAATGGCTGCTCTTTTGTGTGATATTTGTATAAATGATAATAGATATCAACGCAATTAAAAGACACGTTACATCGCGGACAGCAATACTGGGCATCACTAATATTAGAATCAACTACAGTATCATCATTGCTATCTAATTTAAAAACTGTTGTCAAAAGATGTAGATCTTGTTCTTCGACGTTGTGGTTAATCATATGCAATATCATCGATACTTCCGATTTGATAACATGTCCGCAATCTCTGCATTCAAGTTCTCTATCAGTTATTTTGTTGGAAAAAAGTGAATCCGCGAACAAATGTTTTGTGTGAGTGGTTTCCGAGTTCTTAGTGATCTGTAACTGTTGCTTACACTTCAATAGTTCCAGCTTTAGTTGCTTGATTTGCGCGCTGTCCTCGAATTGTCTCTGAAGTGATGCCTGCATGTATTCCTGTAACTGTTGCTGAAATTGAATCCTCTGCTGTCTTTCCAGTTCCAATTCTTGTTGCAATTCAATTCTAATCTGTTTCTCGTGGTGCGTGTGTTCGCATCGATCAGATCTCTTGTGTCGGTAACCGTCAAAACAATTAAATTTTCTCTGCAATATCTGCGATCCCATCAAAAGCTGATCGCTATGTTCGACCACTATCTCCACATCGCTGTCATTGTTATCGTTATCTTCGAAGCCATTAATAACTTTTTCAATATTATCCAAATCGTTGAGTGCGTCGTCGTGTGTGGTGTTTGCTGTGTTTGTGTTGTCAAATATCATGTGTTCGTTTGCGGACGCATTGCTGTACAGTATCTCTAAATTATTGTGATCCGATTCTTCCTCCGTTATCTCCACAGACACAGTGCTCAGTATTGCGGTCGATGGCGAAACTGAATTTAAGTATAATATGTTCATAGAGTGTTCACATTATGGCACAACAAGTTTGTAAATCACGCAAAACATTGCATTATCTATTACTTACGCCGTGATTCGTCGCTGCTATCCATTAATATTATAGATATGATTAATGCTATAAATAATATATCTTTGCACTCATTTTGGTATTGTTTTCCTATTTTATATTTTCGTTTAAGTAATATTTGATTTAAAAATCAATTTTATTTCAAAAGTAAACAAAAACTCAAATTTTGATGCATTCTTAAAAATGTAACGTTACTGGAAATTATTGCGAATATTTTCTCAAATTTTCAATGCTTTGCAGTAAGTAAAGCGAAATATGCGAAAATTGCGACAAAATATTTTGACAACTTTTGAATTTTTGTAGTATTGTTTTATAATTCGATCCAAAATGCCTTCCAATTATATTCTAATTTTACGTACAGAAATATAAACTCAAGTTTTGAACATATTTCTTTTAAATAAAATTTAAATACTGTATGTACTGTTAAAATGCAAGACACAATTTATTACAATAATTTCAGTATAAGCTTATAAATTTACTAATTTTGAAGATAGAATCCACAAATCTTTTGTCTTACTTGGAACCAGACGTGCTATTGAATTGAATGGTACGAGACTGCGATGCACTCTTTTTCGGTTTCGGTTTATGTACAATTTGTAATACTCTTTCGAGTGGCGCCTAATAAAAGCCGAAAAATAGTGCATCGCAGTCTCGTACCACTCAATTCAATATCACGTCTGCTTGGAACTATCAACTATTCTCTTAATAATATACATTTTTCTCTTTCTCTTTAAGCTTCATATACATTATCTTATTATAATCATAATTTAAAAATAGAAATTTTAATGTTTGATTATAATAATAATCTTAAAAAATGCTTTAAAAATGAATGCAAAATTTATTTTAAGTTATAAACACGTAATGTTTAGAATTATTATTATATATTACAAGTTTTTTTAAAAAAAAATAGTTTTAATAAGTATTAAAATTAAGCACTTATCATATGATTTGATATTACGGGTAGATATAATTAAGTTAATAAATACAGTATATTCTAATTGAACGCAAGTGAAAGTCACTGCGTTTCATCAAATTGAGACATGATATGTGAATCGTTTGATGTTTGCGATAAATTATTTTCACCAAAATCCTCAAAAATCTCTGTCTGCGAGGAATTGAACTTTATTTGCTCGAATTGTTTCACAATTTTCGTTTGAATTGTGGCAATCCGTGATGAGGTAACTCTCGAGTTATTATTTTTGTACAACTTGTCCACTTTTCGAACCAAAGTGTGAAACTGTTTTAAGTCCTGTTGCGACATCGCGTCAAGTCTTAGACACGACAAAATACGCAAATAATACTTCGTTGATAATTCACTTTTAACTGTAAGCGTTAAAATTCTAACCAAAAAAATTGTGAAAACTTTTAAATTTTTCTAACAAATCAATTTGATTACCTGTTAGCGATAGAGTGTGCTAATCTGCTGTGTCCCTCGTCTGATATTAACTCGAGCAGAAAATTGACGAGATTATCGAGATTAACGTAATTAATGCCGTCGTTGTACACCTTTTCGATTGCAGTGACGAAGCATTGTTCGTACGCGTGCTGTCCATTGAATGTGGACTTTGTTTCAACGCCCGAATACACCGGTAAAAATACACCCAAAAATTGACGCATTTTTTCACTCGAATCGGGATTATACCACTCAATTACTAATTTCGTTAACAGTTGTGGCGAATACATACGACCTGTAATTTTACAAAATTTAAAATTGATTTAATTAGCTAAAGAAATGTTTAATAATCTCATACCCAGAATAAATAATTTCGCGATTCCCTGAGCGGTTAATAAACAGATATTTTCCGAATCGGATTGAAGATTACTAATTAATAAATCAGTTAATAACTCGATAAAACTCTCGTCATCGTCTTCGTCTGTTACACTCTTTTCGTATACAACTGTTTCGTCATTATCTTTCGAATTTTTCTCATTCATCATTGTAATCGTATCGTTATCGTCGTCGCATTCATTATTTTGTTTATCTTTCTTGTGTTCATTTTTAAACTCAAAACAATTTAAACCATACAAACATAAGATGTCAAATATGCATTTTAACGCATATTCCTGTGCTATGTCTGAATCGCATTTTAATATCTAATAAAGTAACGAAAAGTTAATACAAGTGATTTTCTTATAATGATAAAAAAACATTACTTGAAGGAATAGAGGAAAATAAGTTGTGGCTGAGTCTAATGATATCATACACGTCAGACCCAAACATTTTATTCCAATGCTGCGTATATTAATATTCAAATTTGTAATACACTGTAATACCTTTAATTGACAAAAACAAAAAATTTTAATCACATAAGCAACGCGTTATCTTTTAGTAAATTACCAATTTTTCAGTGTAATTCAATATAATTGAATTGATAACTTTGAAACCGGCCAAATCAAGACAAGCACTATATATTTGAGCGCAGAGTTCTAAAGCCACTGGAAAATCCTATATAATTTAAAGAAAATAATTAAATTTTTTTCAATATAATTAAAAAATAGTATAAAATAATTTTAAAAATTAACTTCATTACCGAAAATGTATGCGTTTGGGAATGAGTTTGAGACTGAGATGGTAGCGAATCACCGCAATTAACATTAAGTCGCTTCTCCATTATATCATTTCTTTTATTAGTCAATTCATCGATAATCACTTTTACTCGTTGAGCTTCAATAAAATTGTCTTTACTTTTAGCGGAATCCAACTGATCTCTGAGATCATTAATCTCGACAGTGAGCTTAGCGTATTCGAACTCGAATCGTCTTAACTGTTCGGCGTCCACTGCTTGCGAATTTATTATGTGTTCTTGAGCTAAACCTATGGTTTGTTCCTCAACATTAACACAGTGAGTATATATGCTATCAATGATTTGAATCGTGAATTCTAATAACGCGTTACTCTCAGCGAACACGTGAACCGATAATAACTTCATTATATGCGATATGTAATCGTCATTAAACTTTAAAACTAACTGCTCTTTCTTCAAAATATTTGACAATGCTTTCACCAATATTTGTCTATTAAGTTATTATCAAAATTCATTTTAACTTATAGTCAAATTAGCAGTTCATAAAATAAATAATAAAATAAAACAATTAGGCAACCTTTGGCTATCGTCTCCAACTTCAATAAGTAGACCCATAATTAGTAATTGATTGAACATAAATTCATAATCCATAAGTTGTGCCTCGCGATCACTTTCGTCCTCTATTTCGTTCACAGTGTGTAAAACTTGTTCGATAAATCTTTTATAGAGAATATATTCAATAAATTTATTTCAAAAGAAAATCTAGAAAAATATACTTAGAAATATAAGCGCAATAATAAGGCAAATCCGGCAAAAGAGTGTCGAGAGCGTGAACTTTGATTTGTCTGCCATCAATATTTTCGTCAACCATTTCGATGTCATCACTCGCTGGTGCGTCGGAATTCTCATCCGACGGTATAGTGATCTCATTTTGGTGCACATATTTGGCGATTGTGTTCCACAAGAACGCACTTTCGGCAGTGATATCAACTTTGGTAATCATTTTCAGTTTGTCTAAGTAGACGTCTCGAAAATCGTCCATTAGTTTATGAAATCCGGTGTAACCGCTGTCGTCGCTATTATTTCGAATGTGGTCGAAGTAAATGAACAACATTTTTTCGATCAATTTCGGATCGGTTTGAATGTCAAGCGCCAAAAGAAGCTTAGCGACGTCGCCGTCAAAAGATTTAACCCAATTTGGCACTAATTTTGTTTCAACCGTTTTCTTCACAGCAGCGCTTCTCTCGTTCAGACCATTTTTCAATATTACTAATCTTTGCTCGATATTAAATAGTCTTATATTTATCTTATCGCCAATCAATGTATACGCTAACCAGTTATAGATATTAAAGAGTTATGAACATATGAACACAAAACTAGACATTTTGTAATTTTATCATCAAATATACCTGTCTTTCGAATAATATCTTTAACATCTCTGGTGGCGCACACAAACTCCTTAATCGTTTCTTTGATTGGCAGAAGTGACTGAAGACAAGACTGTCTCACAGCAAAGTCAGGATCATTTTTTAGGTGAAATGTGAGCGCAGCCACAGCCAGATCTTTAGGCCCCTCTTGGAAGCGATGCAACGCTAACGCAGCCGCAGATCTAATTGTGCGCTCTTTATCCGAACATCGGTCTAATAATGCCTGTTAATCATTAAATTAATATAATGCCTGTTATTAATATTAATATAATTAAATAAATAAATCAAACCTTTTTAAGTTTATCGTAAACATCCTGATCGATGTCCAACAACTTAGTGAACACTTTTCTGACTAAAATACACGAATTATAGCGGCAGTTATTGTTAAGCGAATAGATATGCTTCACAAGCAATATTTTCATTATAACGTCAGTCATATTTGAATGTCCGAGTTTCAACTCTTTCGATATATTGTGCGTATTATTATTATTATTATTATTATTATTATTATCATTATTAGGTTCACTATCATCGTCCGAATCGTCCATCGATTGCTGAGAATTATCACTGTTATTATTATTCGCGAAACTCGAGTTCGCTTTTGGCGGAATGTTTTCGTTATCACTCGAATCGTTTTCTTTGCTCAAAGATAAAAGAAATTTGGCCATAAATTCGAGCGCGTGTTTAGTGAACGGCGATCGCGGATCGCAGCACAGCATTATCGTCAGTTCGCGCATCAGTTCTTCGATGAACTCGTTTCCATCTTCGCTTTTGTACTGCAGATATTTAACGAAATACGAGATAATTATTTTGAGTTAAAAAAGAAATAATTAAATTTAGAATTTGCATACGTATTCGTTGTAAAATTGCGTCAAAACTTTGAGACATCTTTGATGTTTATGTAAATGTTGCGACGAATTAAATACTTTACGAAACGCTTGCAAATCCATATGTGATCGCGTTATTTAGTAATAATGCTTATAATCAATAATAAACAGTTAATTTGATGCGAAACGCGATTATAAATTATAATTGAATTTCAAAGTGTTTAAATGACAACTCGATAATGACGTTGTGTTGTGTTTTGGCGCTTCACTTCCAAACAACTCAATGCCTCGTAAACGTCATTCACTTGAAATTCTCAGCATTGTTTGCTCAACGCTTACTATTGGCTGTTGACGTCAGACTCGAGTTTTGATTGGTTACACGCAAATTATTAGTAATTTGAAGTTTGTTGAGTGAAATGATTGTTGGAAATTTGTATTGTTGTGGTCAAAACTGATCACATCAATTTAATTCCAATTTTAACAATATAATTCAGTATAAAACCAAACAAATATAGATTAGTTGAAGATAAAACAATTAATAAGAATT
Source organism: Steganacarus magnus (assembly GCA_034698365.1). Classification (NCBI taxonomy): domain Eukaryota; kingdom Metazoa; phylum Arthropoda; class Arachnida; order Sarcoptiformes; family Steganacaridae; genus Steganacarus; species Steganacarus magnus. The sequence continues at coordinate 829 of JAQIVF010001509.1, read as the reverse complement.
AAATTTAGCTCTTTTTGTCAAAATTTTGTTAAACAAGAAATGAGAATTTCATTTAATAGCTCTAATAAATAGTTTAAATTCCTAAATGTCTAGTTAGCAATCATAACATATTTTTGAATAGTTTAAAATATTTTTTAATTCTAGCATTGTTTGCTTAAGTTTTTTTTTGCATTTTAGTTTAAATGAATTTCGAAAATGCAGACACAGACTGACTGCCGAACAAATGCAAAGCTCGTCATGTGTATGAGAAAGTGAGCTAAAAACGCAGAATCTAAACATAAGTTAAAATATATTTGTCGAACAACTTTATTTGCGCAATAAATTTGTTTTTATAAATAGCAATAAAATTATTTAACGATTTATAAATATTTACTGTTTTTTAAATTTACTTTGAAGCCAAATCTTAGAAAAGGATGTTTAAAATTACTGCACCAATAATTTGTTTTTTTTTCACCGCGGATTTTTCCTTTATATTTGAATATTGGAATTTAAGTTCATATTTCTCAAAAGGATGTTCGGAAAATTTCAGGAAAGATTTATAATAATGATGAAATACTATTATTACCTCATATCTTAATACTATTAAGATTATTAGTTATTACTATTAAGTTAATACTAATAACTCATATCTTCAAGGATAGGTAGAAATCGAAGCTTCAATACTGCTTTACGATCAAATCAAATGTTAGAATTTGCACAATAAGGTTGACTTTATGGCCAAATATTTAAAATAGGAAAAAACCGATTTAATTATTTTTAGCTCACTTCATATAGATGAAGGAGAGCTTATGGATTTGACAATGTCTGTCTGTCTGTCTGTCTGTCTGTC
>JAQIVF010001508.1:0-13809 GCA_034698365.1 Steganacarus magnus | reverse complement strand
TATATTCAGAGTACGTATAGTGGTTGTCGGTGAACAAAACCTACAGTACGGTGAATGGGATGCTTATAATGACTTAATGTGTTTTAAAGTATTGCATAACGAAGAGGTAAAGAGTTATGAAAACGCCAAAAAGATGTGCAATCAATACGATGGATCAGGTTTGTCGAACTATCACTCAGTGGAAGAGAAAGAGTTTCTGTTCAATCTGTTGAAAAATGTTCACAATATTGTTAATGATTCATTAATAATGACATATGGATTGGCGGACACTATAAGGAAACTGGTTTAAAATGGACTAATAATTTTAACTACCTTTAACTATACAAACTGGGCTAACGGTAACCCCAGAAATGATAGCTGATATGACTGCATAAAAATAGCGATCGATGAGCCGTATCACGAAAATGGTTAAACGAACCGTGCATATGTGTGTCAAAAAATGCAGAATTGGTTGTTTACTTATTTGAAAAAAAACTGTAATAAGTTTAAGAGAATCGCTGGACAATACAATCACTAAATTAGAAAAAACAACAAATGAATTAGAAACTACTAAAAGCAAACTGAATCAACTGACGAATTATTACCGCCGGGAACAGTAGCCTTCTTTAGCAGCACCACTACGCCATTAGGTTGGCTTAAAGCGAATGGACAGTCAGTGTCGCGCACTACATATGCAAACTTATTTTCAACAATCGACACATCCTTTGATTCCGGTGATGGCAGCACTACATTCTCTTACCCGATCTTCGCGGATGGAGTGATGGCAGAGGTGTAGATAAAAATCGGGCAATAGGTTCATTTCAATGGGGATTTTGAATATATCATTCGCGGGTCATATCAAAAATCAAAGACAATAAACCGCTTCTATGGTATAACAGAGTCGTTGGATATTTGCAGGAAACATTTTCGATTCGGGTTTCGAGTGTAGTAAAGTAGTCGTCGGTTCAGTTGAACCACTATTTAAACCGACTTTATTTGTAAGTTTTAAATTGTTGTTATAATGAAACTTTTAATGTTAAGTACTAAATTTAAGTGAGAAATTTTACTTTTTTGCATTTTCATCGGTTTTGCGTAAAGTATAGAAGTAATTAATCTAAATATTTGAGACTTGACTCTTCTATTGATTGTTTAGCTCTTTTAATAACACCTATAGCTCATTTGCTATAATAAGTTGGCCACACTTCTGTCACAGAAAATTGTCTTCACGTTTATCTTTGCCCTCACTTATCGCTTTATTAACAGTTTAAGCAACAAATTTTTCTGTTTGATATAAATACGCGGAATCAAAGTGAGGATAACTGGAACTACGCTTCATTCGTTAAGCCAACTGTTCCCAGATCCACAATAGGCATCAAAATGCCATCATTTAATTTAACAACTATTTATCGACAGTTTGTAAACGATTACTGATTAATTATAAAAATTTTGTAAGGTATTTCGAGTTTATTCTTTTTTCTCACATATAAAACTAAAATTGTCGTCGGTTTAAAGTGTGTCAAACCGAACCGAACCGCTAATTTTCAAATAAAAACAGAAACCGCCCAAATTATTGAAATTATTTTAACCGAAACCGTTTAATTACAAAACCAATCGGTTTAAACCGCGTTTTAACCGAACCGACGACTATTTTATATAAAACGTATTATATACAAATTTTGTATGCAATTTATTTGATTCACCTTGAATTCACAAATAAATGATGAATGGTTTATAAAAATTGCAGAATACAACGATACATCGTAAGCAACTCATCTCTTAAAACAGTTTTCAAGCTCACTGTAAATGAGAATAGATCTAAAAAACTAAGGATCGGAAAATAGCAATAAACAATTTGATAAAAATAGAAAAAACAAATATTTATTAGTATAATATAAATTAAAATGTTTTATTACTGAAAAAATTTAATTTTCATTTCCTTATAAATAATATTTTAATATTATATTCAGCGTTATGAACAAATAATTATTCTACTTATACTCCAAACATAAAGATACAAAACTTTTATTATTGATTACAGTAAACACTGAGTTTGCAAATATGTTGCTTCTAATGGTTCATTGAAATCAATATAATTTAATGCGCGACGCAATGATACGCTTGTCGGCGATACTGTGTCCATAGCTCTGTCAGTTAAACCAAGTAATGACAGCGTTATACTTGTGACGTCAAAATCAAATAAACTCTGAACTAATCCTTTCTACAGTAAAAATTAAGTTTAGTCGCGCTCATTAAGTTTTAAAACATTTTTAAAAATGTTTTCATTAAAATAAAATATACTCACTATTAAATCCATAACTCATAAAATGTTTGACTATGCGTTTGCTTCAAAGTAAAAAATATCTATGCTATGTTATATCATTTTTGTGTTGTTTATGTCACACACAGTGATTACTAAACTCTGATAAGAATACAATCATTTAGTGTTATACGTTATGTGGTTTATGTACTAACATATCCTTGAATAGTGTTTTATCGAGCAATAAATTCATTTGCGCTAAAAAGTTAAACATATCAATAATCCTATTTCCTTATTATCTTATTATAATCAATCTTTGCCTTAAAATATGAAAGTCTGAACTACAGTATACTTCAAAAATATTCCCCTGGTTTGTTGTGCTCGCCATGGATTTTGTTGCGTCACAGAATTCAGGCCTTATATGAAAAACACTACGTTTGGGATCAGTTTTTAAATCTAAAACAATTTTCCCTGAGATATATTATTAGTAAAAAAGAAATTTTATTTATTTAAATATGCAATTATGCTGACTATGAGCCATAAATAACCTATAGAAATAAAATCTAGAGCATAAATATTTAATTTTAGGGAACATATTTTAAGCTTTCACTAAGTTTTTATTTATTAGAAATGAAAATATTAGTAAAAATGAGACATTTAGTAACACAATATAAGCGCCATAAAAATTTTATCATCAGTTTTTTTACAATAATAATGTGATTTACAACTAACAGTGATTACAAAGTGAGGCGTGAATGAGGTGAATATTATTAGTTTATTAAATTAAAGTGTGTTTTTTTAAGTTATAATGCAGTATTAAATTTTAAATTAAATAAAAATTTTATTTACATAATCATAACTGATTTGGTAAATGCAAAATTTCCGTATTAACTGCTAAATTTCCAATTGAACGCGGAAGACACGAATGACACCAACGGACTCCCAATAACGTTATCGGTCTGTTCACTGAAACCACTGCCATAATAACATTCGGTGACAAAGTGTTCGCAATTATACTCAAATAAGTCGTATTCAATTTCATTGCCCAGTTTAGAAAACGCTAATTTAAGAACAGTTTTATAATCATTAGGATATAAACCGCGTCTTTGGGCCGCAAACTCTAAATTATTCACTCGAACCAAACTGGTATCTGCAACATCTACCAGTAGCTCACGCTTCACAACACCCTTACCAGTGGCCATATTCACAAAATTGATGACATAACCATCGCCCACATAAATACCCCAATGATTGTAAACATCTCTACGAAACTCTATTAAATCGCCAGGTTTTGCGCGAATATAATCCGGACTCACAAAGTTGTTACTGCAGTCATCAAATGCAATGCTTTCATAGCTATCGTATTTACTACCGGAACTGCTCGCTGAACTGAATCCGGAAACATCTCCGGATATTCTTCCGAAAACTTTTCCGAGTATTACTCCGATTGATTTTGAAGCTGTTGTTGAAGCGGTTATTAGTTGTACAGAGCAAACAACAAATAACACGCTTAAAATGTTATTCTCAGTAAGAATTTTCATATTTTTGTTCAGTAATTTTATTTTACTCTTTGATACAATAAAACTAATATATAAATTGATAATGAATTAATTTTTATGGAATTTTATCTTTATATCTCGCACTCACTGCACAAGTGTTTGTCACGTTTAATGTCTATCATGATCACTACGCGCGTCAAAGATTTATAGTAAACAGAATGTGTGTTACTTTTCTATGATACCATTGATTGCAGTACTGAACACTCACAACGTAATTGCATACAGTATTGACAAAATAGACGTATCTTAAGGTTATTTGTTCACTATTTTTTATTAAAGAGAGATAAGCGAGTCATATGAGTCACAGCTAAAAATATATTAAATAACTTTTGAAAATAACTCGTCGTAAATGAATACACGTGCAAACATAGCAATATAAGAAGAGTCAGTGTTGGCTCAAAATTGGAGCTAATCTCAGCTTCAACTCTGATCTAAATTTCTATTCGCACATATTTTAAGAGCTGAAAACTGAAAGTCTGAGTCCAACTGTTATTATGGTAAGCCTTGAGAATTTTTAAATAGTGAATATTTAACACGAGAGTTGGATGGAGAGATAATATAAGCAAAAGTTACGTACTGGACAAATATAGAAAATTTATAAAAGTTTACAAGAGAGCCGGAAGACCAGAAGACAAAATCCGGGAAAATTCCGGAAATCGTGAGCATATGGTCATTCTATTTTTAAAACGCGCGCTAAAAAAAATAATTTTTGTGGCAATTATGTGCTCAAAATATTCTGACACTGTTTGTAATATTAATTACCATAATATTAAATGGAATTTTTAATCATTGTTACATTATATTTATTTAATGAACGCAACGCCTATTTCATCAGACACTATAATGTTATAAAGTATTAAGATATATCATGGAAGTGGCAGAAGACTCTGATTTAATTGGATTGCGGACAGAGATAGTCTGAAAGACAGACATTGTCAAAACATTGTCTATTTTGAGAGAGAAGTGAGCGAAAAAGATGGCAAAATTTTTGACAGACTGGAAGACATAGCATAGAATTATACTCAAAACTCAATATTAAAAGGATATTCTTTATGTGAATCTAAACCATTGCTGAATCGTTTCAAATCGGAATAACGAAAATTACGATTCAGTGAATTAATCAAAGCCATGTCTTCCTCAATTAATGTGAAATCAAAGATATCAATATTTTCTTTAATGCGTTCTTTTGTAACACTTCGTGGTATAACAATAACTCCGCGCTGTGTTTGCCATCGAAGTATTATCTGAGCCACAGATTTAGAATACTTTTCCGCCAATGGTTGAATAATTATGTCTTCTAAAGGCGAAAGTTTATCTGGATTTTTATGTCTCGCTCCAAGTGGTGAGTAAGCAGTTATGGCAATGTTGTATCGCTCACAGAATTTAATTAACTTTTCTTGATTCAAATACGGATGACATTCCACTTGATTAGTGACTGGAATATACTCCGCTATTTTCACAACGCGTTCGATTTGCTCGGAATTGAAATTCGAAACACCGATAGACTTTGCTAAACCCATACGTTTTACTTCTTCCAACTCTCTGTAGACATCCATCAGGTCATAATCACTAAAAGCAATGTCACCATTGGGTAGTTTAGGAATATTTTCAGTGTCGCTATCTTTCAAAACAAACGGCCAGTGAAGTAGTAATAAATCTAAATATTTGAGACCAGACTCTTCTATCGACTGTTTAGCGCTTTTAATAACTCTTCCTTTGCTATAATAAGTTGGCCACACTTTGGTCACAAAAAATATTTCTTCACGTTTAACTCTGCCATCATTTATCGCTTCATTAATAGCATCGCCAACTATTTTCTCATTGCCATACATATACGCGGAATCAAAGTGACGATAACCGAAATCAATGGCATCACGTATTGAATCAGTTTTCGATCCAACATTTCCCAAACCAATAATTGGTATTAAGTTTCCATCACTTAGTTTGACACGAAACGCACACATTATTCCTTTATAATGTCTCAACCAAATTATCAAATAATATATTATTAAGTTGTTTTGTGAACGCAACGCAATGTAACCATTAATCACAAAATGACTTACTATAAGCTATGATTACATTAGCCTTGATTTATCGTTGAAGAGTCACTTGAATGTATGAGTGAATTACTGTTTACAAAACTCACATCTGTATGCACCGAAAATTGATTAAAAAAATACTGCATCTTTACTGTATAAATGCACTTATACTGTGTAATACTAGTGTTGCCATCATTTGAATCGAGACTTATTAAGCGAATAATAGACTGGGGTGACCAACCGTTATATCAGTCTACCTCGAGAATGTCGATAAAAGTAATATTTTCCCCTGGAGTCCACACTGAGACATGTTCTCTATAATACTTGCACATCTCAAACTTAAGGTCTGTTATCAATCTGGAGTGCGATCAATGAGGAAAATTCCTGAAGAATCAATGGTGAAACCTGGAGGGTTGATCACCAAAGATATGACGTAAGTTTGTAAGAGTAGGATTATTTTATCAAACTTCTGTTATGTGGTGTGATTATGATGTCAATAAAGATCTCATAAACATCTTATAATCATCTAAAGTAAACATAATGTTTTCGAAACTTAGTTTCGTTTAAAATTAAATTTTATTATTGCTATTGTCTGTATCAGTTGTTAGATTAAATGATGGCAATTTGATGCCTATTGTAGGTCTCGGAACATCTGGCTTAACGAAAGAAGCGATTGAACACGAGATTAGTTCCAGTTATCGTCACTTTTATTCCGCGTATTTATATGAAACAGAAAAATTTGCTGGTGAAGCTGTTAATGAAACGATAAGTGATGGCAAAGTTAAACGTAAAGACTATTTTCTGTGACAAAAGTGTGGCCAACTTATTATAGCAAAGGAGCTATAGGTGTTATTAAAAGAGCTAAACAATCAATAGAAGAGTCAAGTCTCAAATATTTAGATTAATTACTTCTATACTTTACGCAAAACCGATGAAAATGCAAAAAAGTAAAATTTCTCACTTAAATTTAGTACTTAACGTTAAAATTTTCATTATAACAATTTACGATTACAAAATATTTTATTTTGAAATTAAATAAAATGATTAACATATGTTTAATATTAAAATTTAGAGACCAATTTCACTCAGATTAAGTATTATTTAGTTTTAATATTTTATTCAAGTCAAACATCTTTTAAGAAGATATATTTACATTAAAATTTGAGAGATTTATAGAAAATATCAGATAATAAACCATTTAATTATAAAAATAAGAATATGATTAGAATTCAATATTAAACGGATACTCTCTGTGTCCGTCAAAACCATATCTCTTCATATCAATATAACGGAAATTACGATTTAATGAATTAATCGAAACCATGTCTTCCTCTTCAAGAGTAAAATCAAAAATATCGATATTTTGCTCAATGCGTTGTTTATTAGAACTTTGTGGTATAACAATGATTCCGCGCTGTGTTTGCCATCGAAGTATAACTTGTGCCACAGATTTTGAATACTTATTCGCAATAGTTTTCAGTGTTTCGTCGTCTAAAAGCGAAGGTTTGTCTAAATTTCTGTTTCGTGCACCGAGTGGTGTGTAAGCGGTTATGGGTATGTTGTATCGCTCACAGAATTTGATTAACTTTTCTTGATTCAAATACGGATGACATTCCACTTGATTAGTGACCGGAATATACTCTGCGATTCTTAAAACGCGTTCGATTTGCTCGGAATTGAAATTCGAAACACCGATAGACTTTGCTAAACCCATACGTTTTACTTCTTCTAATTCTTTGTAGGCTTCTATAAGGTTATAATCACTGAAAGCAATGTCACCATTGGGTAGTTTAGGAATCATTTCTATATCGTCATCGCATAAAACTATTGGCCAATGAAGTAGTAATAAATCCAAATATTTGAGACCAGACTCTTCTATCGACTGTTTAGCGCTTTTAATAACTCTTCCTTTACTATAATAAGTTGGCCACACTTTTGTCACAAAAAATATGTCTTCACGTCTAACTCTGCCATCACTTATCGCTTCATTAATAGCATCGCCCACTATCTTCTCTGTGCCATACTTTGAAGCGGAATCAAAATGACGATAACCGCAATTAATCGCATCTCTAATTGACTCAATTTTCAATCCAAAAGTTCCGAGACCTATAATCGGCATAATATTGCCGTCATTTAGTTTCACTTTAAGTTCATGCATACCATACGAGAAGTATTAGAAAATCGTTTTATAAATATATAAACTTTCTATGATTAATTTTCTATGAGAAGTGTTGAGCAAATGATTAATTAATACTTTGCTCAACAATTTATATAAATATATATATACAGTTGATGTTGATATTACTGTATATATAGTTGATGGCATGATTGAGTTCAATAAACTCTTTACTGTGAATTCAGTTATAAATTCGTTGTTTATGTTCTAAAACGATGAACTTTTGCGATAGTTATTGATCGCGTTATTAGTCGTAAACACATCATATAAATTGAGTTCGCTTTTTATTCGGAAACACAGCAATAATGTGAATAAAGTGTTAATTATTATTTTTAATTCAAAACTAATGTGTATTATTTTAGTGTTAAAATAAGCAGTTCTGATAATCGTCAATCAAATGTTTCGAGAGACTGAAAACAAATATTTTTAAATTAAATGTTACAATAAATAAAACATCTTTTCTATATTTCTATCAATTTTAAAATAATCTGTTTGAAGAAAAGACTTTCAAATAGAGATGAAAGTTTAGGCTGAGCCTAAGACTTTGCAATAGGCTCTAGGCTGACAGACTTGAGTTAGTCCTAGGCTGTAGGCTTAGGCTGCATAAAAAACTGTAGGCTTAGGCTTAGGCTCAGCCTATGACTCAAAACCTTAGGCTTAGGCTCTTAGGCTATAGCCTCAGACTAAGAGCCTAAAACCTTAGGCTTTATTAAAAAATGATTTCAAATAACACTATAATTCTCAAAATTTTATTAAATTAATGTGTATTTTTATCAAAAAATTATTTTTTGGAGCCTAAAGGCTAGCCCGCCTAATTTAATGTATAGGCTGTATGCTTAGGCTCCTAAAATATGAGTCCTGAGTCTTAGGCTTAGGCTCAAGCCTAGAGCCTACGAAAAAATGTAGGCTTAGGCCCAGCCTACAGCCTAGACTCCGAAACGGGCGCCCGATATATCGGGCCCCCGCGGGCCCCCGACAAAAGTTGTCGGGCCTTGTCGGGCTCGGGCCTAAGCTATAAAAACTGAGTCGGGCCGGGCTTTTGCTTTATTTCATAGAAAGCCCGAAAATTTCTAAATTTTAATCTTAATACAAAAAATTTAATTAATTTTCACAAATTTTTTTATAAATTTAGGATATTTTTAAAACATCATACAAATTATCAGGCAACATACCTCAATAAAACAAACACAGTTAGTTTCTTTTAAAATAATAGTGCATATTTAACTGAATTCAATACGTTATATGAAATAATTATTTTGACAATTTAAATCGGGCCGGGCCGGGCTTTGAGTTTTTAAAATTGTCGGGCTTTTTTCGGGCTCGGGCTTTAGGGTGTCGGGCCGACATCTGGCTCGGGCCTAAAATTTTTCAAGATTTCGTAGTCTACTACAGCCTAAGCCTAATGTTAGGCGGACTATATCTTTCATCTCTACTTTCAAACAAGTAATTATGTTTAGCAAGAGTACAGTATATTTAACTATTAGTTTAATACTAAATCCATTAATACTTAGTTTGTACGCACATCTTGTTTTCATAGTCATTAAATCTGTGCATCCATTAAACTATAAAACATTATTAATGAAGAGAATAAGCTCGAGCTTAGAGAGACTAGCTTAACTAGCTCAAGCTCAAAATAAGCTCAACGAAGATTTTTGAGCTTGAAGCTAAAGCTCAAAGCTGATAGGTTTTTGAGCTCAGCTAAGGCAGCTCACGCTCAAGCTCAAGCAGATGAGTTTATGAACGATTATATACAACTTAATGAATTTTAAAAATTTTAATTATTTTTAATAAAATTCACTTAAGTTATTTTTGTTAAAATTTAATTTCTAGAAACCTCTCACACATAATCCGGCGTTAATTACAACCCATGTGTGCAAAATATTAAAAAAGATGTGTGAAAATTAATTTATTAGATTTATGTATTTATACAAATATTTTCCACATAATTTATTCGAAATAAGCTCAATGCTTACGCTCAATGATCGCCCTTCTAATTATTAAGCTTAAGCTCCAAGCTTACCGGTTTTTAAGCTTAAGCTCTGTAACCATAAGCTCAAGTTCAGAGTGATCGAGCTTATTCTCTTCATTAAACATTATATCAAACTAACCCACAATAACAGCAATTAGTGTTTATATTTAATGAGCAATAATAACAGCAATACCCACTGTTTGTTTCACTTTCATTAATTCAAAACTTATGCTTAAATTATAGTTTAGTTTGAAACTTCAATTCACAAAGGTTTACACATGTTTGAAGTGTTATTCTACTCAAAACACAGTATGTTTCTTCAAATATTTACTCTGAATCGAAGTGTAATTTATTTTTTATTGCATTGTTGCTGTAAGTATTAAAAAATAATGCATATTAATTTTATTGCTAATTATAACGATTTTTACGCGAGATCTGTGTAATCGTATTTCAATCACTAAACCTTCACAATACCTGACATTTATGTTTTTCGTTACATTTTGGATCGTCTGTCACATCTTAAATAGCATTAAGCCATATTATTTTTGAAAGTTTTAATTAAAAATTTGCTTTTATATTTAGAAAACACATAAAAATTTATATATATGTATTTTTTAATGTATTAAATACCGATACAAATCAGAAAGACTTCTGTTCTGTTATTCTCTCATAGGTTAGTTTTTATGTACTTAATTACAGATAAATGTGCTTTCTTTTTCATTATCAAATAAAAATCTCTGTCACCTTTTGTTTTGTGAGACACCCTTAATGATGCGTCAAAGACATTAATAATTTGCATTTATTATTTTAATAGTCAAAGACATGAAAGTTTTTGTTTTGAAAACTAGTCAACTATCATTTATCCTAAATTTTATTACATTTAATGATATATTTTTAAAAATTTAAAAGCAACAATATTTTTTATATGTTTTAAAAATAAGATTAAAAAATATATTTTATATTTACGAAACTATTGTTATTATAAGTAAATTATTTGTAAGAGTTCAACATTTCTTGTGACCTGACAGTAAAGATTTATCTATTAATTTTGCCACAACATGTCATTCTTCCAAATTTGTGGCAAACCTGTTTCGCTTAATTTCTCGTTAACTTTCTGGTCAATGATATCGCTTTGCTCTGCACTCAAATGAGTTCTCCAGTCGCCAATTATGCCTTTCCTTACAAAGAATGGATGTTTTGATTTTCCAGTCACTTTCCTCATGTGTTCGATTTCGCAGTGTTTCAGCACATTCTCCATATAGCTATTACTGTAGTTATTAGCCATAAGTTTTTGACGATACTTCTCATCGATAAAACCAGCAATTCTTACGACCTCTTCTCTTGTGTTGCGAACTAAGTCTTCGTACAAAACAAATAGAAAATTCGGTTCATTTCGATGCGCTAACCATTCGAGACACGACTCAAAGTAATCACCATATGTTACTTCACCGCTAATAAACAGATTAAACGTTTGACTGATATCTCCGGTAAAGAATTTGTTTGTGGGATTATTTTTGAGGTGATAGTAGTAGGAAACGATCACATCTTTCGGATTTCGCAGCACATAAATGAATTTGGTTTTTCCGTTATTGTTTGGCAGTGAACTGTATGGCGCGTGAGTTACAATAACGCGTAGTTTGTCTGTTAAAGTAGTGTAAGCAATAGACTAATAGTCTCTCAATTTTTTAATAGCTTTATCGTCACTTAAAAACCTTATTATAATAATTAATTTATAATCTTTACCTCTATTAATGTCAAACTCTGAATATGTAAACTCAAACATGAGATGTGCCATACCATATGGACCAGAATAACCACTGCCATCATTCATAATAGAGTAAACAATATGCGATAGCATTGTTGTTCCGGATTTTGGACGCGAGCCTATAATTAAGTCAAAATCCAGTTTCGAGTTGTGTTCAAGAATTAACTTTATTTGATCGGCAGGCACTGCTTTTCCAAAACGAATTCCGTTCACTTCATTATACAATGGTCTGCTGAGTTTAACTTCTTCTGTAGTCATTTGTGTGAGAAAACCTGCAAAACAGAATTAAAATGATAGTAATATATATTTATTTCACTACTCTTAATGCCGTGATTAATATGATTTTTCGTAATACTTTTCAACGAATTATATACTCAAAGTGTCAAACAATGATACTATTGTATACGAGTGACGTTCAGTGAAATCAAACAGTTTATTTTGCTTAATTTGCTTATTTTTTGAATCATAAGATTTTTTCAAACCAAGATATAGTTATCGCTTTAAATTTTAGAAAAAAACAAACTGATAAATATTACTCTTTGAACACATTAAAATAACTAGTTTAGCCACAAAACACTGAACATCTAAGCGATTAAAAATATAAGATGGAAAATTGTCGTGAAAAAAATACGTTTACTCATTCCACAAAATCGTAGTAATATATTACAATAGTTACACAGTGAGGGGGGTCTTGCCTGGTTCTGAACCTCTTGAAAGTCTTGTCAAAAAAACAATAGCTAATTAAGAGAATTATTATTTTGACTCTCGAGTTGTAACGTTGCATAACTATAAACGTTCAGTCCCTTTCTTTGGGTGGGATCTATAGATGGCCAAAAGTTAACCTACAGACTCGGACCTGGACTTGGACTCGAGTCTTTTGAGTTCCAGGTCCGAGTCAAAGTCTTTGAATACAAGATAGGTCCGGGTTCGAGTTAACGTACTTGGAGTCCGAGTCAGTTCTCGGGTTTGAACCTAAAAGACCTAAACTCGGACCCGGACTCTAATTATATATAATTTTCATAATTTATTTTATTTTCGCAATCATAATTTGGTAAGGATTTCTAAAATTTTCAATTTTATTAAAATTTTACTCATCCCCAATTTACTTTCACTCACAAAAATTTAATACATTTTTGAAGCATTTAAAATCTATTTAAGCTTATGTGTGACATTTAATTATAAGAATTGAGGTTCGGAGTCCGAGTTCGGGTCTTTAATGTAAGTCTTTACTGTCCGAGTCCGGACCGAGTCTTTAACAAAGACCTGAAAGATGCGAAGCAAACCACAAATTATAACAACTCAATCACATATATGACAACAACAATAACCACAACTACTGAAATCGACAGAATAATATCGGCAGATACGATACCACAGCGAAAACACCAAAAAGCAGTTTCTTGTTTAATTAAATTTAATACACATTTTTTTAAAAAATTTTCTAATTTTAAATTTTTATTATTTGAAGAATAACTTGGTTCAAAAAATAGGTCAGTTTTTTACTATACTGTAATATATGTATTGTTGAAAAATAATATTATATTTACGCGCCAACTCATTGTGATTATTTACTGCAAAAGTGCATATATTTACTTAAGTATCTAAAAATACTTAAAATTTTACAACTACTACCAATAAAACTGAACAGCTGTTTTAAGGGTCAAATTCAACTCCACTCCACTCCCTTTATGCAACTAATATTTCTATCTACAAATATTGATGTAAGTTTTTTAACTATTTCTATTGTTGCGAAAAAAATTGTGACTTTAAATCGACTAAATTTACGTTCAAAGGAAGGATAGCGGCTATCGATAAGAAAGAGTAAAAATTAAAAGTCGATATTAAACGGATATTCTTTGTGTGCTTGAAATGCAGAATTTTCTGGATCGAGATAACGGTAGTTACGATTTAACGAATTAATTGAAGCCATGTCTTCGTCGGATACCGCGAAATCAAAGAATTCAATATTTTCTTTAATGCGCTCTTTTGTGAGACTTCGCGGTATAACAATAACTCCGCGCTGTGTTTGCCATCTGAGCAATACCTGTGCCACTGATTTCGAGTA
>JAQIVF010001507.1:0-13813 GCA_034698365.1 Steganacarus magnus | reverse complement strand
ACAAAATATAGGAATTTTTCTAACAATAAAACAACAAAAAAGTCAAAATTGTTTTAACAAAAAATCCGGGGTCTAATTATAATATTATTATTTTAGATATTTTACAGTCAATATTTATTGCTGTCAAAGTAAGAAATCGAGATAATCTAATATAAAACTGCTGGAGTTTGAACATTTTTGAAAGAGCTGTATAGCGCTACGTATATCTTATTATTTAATTATAGAATTTTTTATAATATGAAAGAAATTTAAATAAGGGTAACCTAAATATTTTGTGATCTTAAAATCTTAATAATTTTATTAATTAAAATTATATGAAATAATGTTTATAAGAAAAATTAAAAGAATATTTTTGCATTTATACTTTTGCGCTAATAATTCTATAATTCTATATAGAAATTGAATTAATCAAAACAAACTGATAGCTTATTTATTGAAAACTTATTGTGAAATATTTCAAGTTTACCAGACATTAAACGAGAAATTCATTCATTTCCTTTACCTTACGGATGCTTCAACGTTAACATAATGCTTGTCATTAAATGATTTTTTAATTTAGTAATTGTATGTTATATACTGTATTGGAATAATCGGTAAGAAGCAAACATACATCGCTATAAATTTTTTAGCCCACTTTCTCTTTCGAGTATCGAGAAGGGAAAGCGCGCTTATAGATATGACCATGTATGTCTGTCCGTCCGTTCGTATGTTCGCAGTGGACTTAAACTGATGCAGGTTATTTAAGCTGAAACTTAATTAACTTTAGCTTAATGCCATAGTTGTACAAAGGTCTAAACTTCTTTGGAGGGGACATCTATCTAGATTTTAGAAAATCTAGGTGTCAAAACTCATTTTATTTTAGCAGAAATTTTTTCGCAATTCGGTAGTAAATTAGAAAAATCGTCGGATCAGAATAAAAAAATTTTTCGAATACTTGGTTGTTTAGTTTTTCCGCAGACCCTTCCCTCGTGAAACTATACTTAATACTGTATATACTTTCAATATTTGCAATTGTGAAGTGCCATGAAAATTATAAGAAAATTACAAGAACGTGAGCCCGGTATGAATGTGTTGTTGTATTCTTTGATCATACCATTATTGACTGTTCCATTCTTAGTTCAATTTGGAACACTAAATTTTGATAATTTTCTGTTTCATTTCTTGTAAATCGAAAGGATTTTTTTAAAATAAACTTTATTTTTAAAAATAAAATTTTATTTCACTAGGATATTACAAATTATACATAAATTATTTTATTTTCTATAATTAATATAATAAACAATGGCTCGAATGTTATATCACTAAATCTAAAAATAGGTAAACAATATCACAGCTCATATCTAATCTACACATATTGATAATTAACTCATGTTAAACATTAACAGTTAGTATTTGAGCGATTTATATGATAAGTGCACAAAATATTTAACATACATCGAACATTAACACGGATTTTGTCTCGAAAAATAAATTTAAAATTTCTTTGAAAAAATTTAACGTAACATATCATTCGCTCAAATACTTATAATTAGATTTTACATATATTTTAATAATAGATTTTAGTTACATTATAATAATTAAAATAAAAATTGTTAAGGTTTTCAATAAATTAACATTTAGTTAGTAAACTGGTTATATTTGGATTGTCTATATATTTATTGTTGTTTGACTCAACAATTTTGTCATATGTAACACTAATATCCAGGTTTTGTTCAATTTTGTAACACATCCCGGTTTTGTGTGAAAATCCGTTTAAATAAAATAGTTTTATGATAAGGAATTTTAAATAACGTTTAAATATCGAAGAATTTTATAAATTTATAATGTTACTACTATTATAATATTATAGTTATCAAGATTGGATATTTAGGCAATACATCTATTATTTGGCTAAAAATATTTAATTTTAGTTGTAAATTGAATTGATTAAAATTAGTTTAAACTACTATAACAAATACAGTATTGGTTTCCCTCGTATTATGCCGATATGTCTAAATCTCTGAGGGTTCGAGGGAGGGTTGTTATTTGAATTTATCAAAATAATATGGACTAAAATTTTTAAAACTTGAAATATTATTCTTGTCATAAATTTGGCTAACATTCGAAAATCCTATTATATTAAACATACATATTAAACAATCTGAAAATTTAAATGACTGAAGTAATTTGCGAGAAAATTGTTTTCAAATGTTTAGGATTCAAATTGGAACTAATAAGTTAACCATATTTATAAAATTTTGAAACTCTAAATAAATTTTAGTCTTTCTTCCAATCTTACGCCCATATTTCTAAGTCTCAGTAGTTATGTGTTAATTTTAAAATATAGAACATAGCCAAATGTGTTGGTAAATTGAGATTTACCCAAAACTCCGATCTTTGATTCTTATAAAAATTATACTAATATTACATATTACATAATACTTCATATTACGCACAAACACATTTACAGTTATTGTATTTAATAAGAGATCTATTATTTAGTTAAATCTCAAATTTCATTATAATTTAATTAAATTTGTATAAAATTATCATTCAAAATTCGATGTTTTATATGCTCTATAAATTTTGGCTGAAAATATCGGAAATTGCAATTTAAATTCGATGAGTCTTGCATTCCTCAAACACCTTTATTAACCAAATAATTGTCTTAACCAAAAAAATCTGACCTCTGATAGTTTCGCAAAGTTTTAATTTTTTTTAAAATTATTTGTATAGAGTGTGACAAAGGTATTAGTGGTGTTTTGATTCAATCTATATTTTCTAAATTTTATTTTTGCTGAAAATTAGATGGAAAAATTAAAACTATGCAAATAAGAATATAACACATGACATTCTTATGACATTCTAATGCAATGATCACTTTTAAAATATGAATTAAATTGCGTATGACTTAAAATGTTCATCAATAACTGTTTTAACATCAGTCTTATGAATGAGTTATTTATGTCTATTTTTACTTTTATAACCATAACTTATTTTTTACTTTAGAATAATTGATATTACCTTTTTTTTAATATTTTGATATATTTTTAAGTGATTTTTCTAATGAGTTGAATATGGGTTTACATATACATAGTTACAATGTTTTCTCTGAGAAGAGCGATTTGTTCTATAAAATTTATCTTTAATTAGTAAATACTTTTTCAGATTATTTGAAAGTATACATACGCTGAGGAAGGTTTGCAATAACGCTCTGTTTTCTCAAGAACTCCAAACACATCTCTTTCGATAATCCAAATGAGCGCATATTATGCGTAAATGCTCTGTTTATTAAATTGTAATTAATATAAATATAAAAATATTCAACAATATTAGCGATAAGATACCCGAGTTGGCCAAACGTGATATTCTCTTGAAATTTGGTCTCGTCTTGAATATCTTCAAACTTATACTGATGCAATTGACACCGCGTTGGTGTCGGTCTGTGAGCGCGTTCGCACTGAATCGCGTCAAAGAACGCTGCCGTCCAAAATCTTAAAGATCGCCAAATTGGTTGTTCCCTGAGAACGTGATATAAGTACTGCTTATGTTGTCCATTGCCCTGAAACAGTTGTGCTTGATTTTCGTAATAGTATGTAAAGCACATATTCATTAAAGTTTTAGCAGGTGTGAAGTCATCCGATTCCGCGCATTCAAATAATACAATCGCAAAATATTGCGCTAAACTATAAAATGTTGATTCTTTAACCTTTCTGCTGATAACGCGCTAATCATCAAAATAAAAATCTTATTTTCTGATTTGAAAATTGTAAAATGTTGAATACCTGTTCGTTTACATATCTCGCAAACCATAATCGTCCGAATTCTGTTCGACACACGTCTCCGAATTTCGACTTCTCTTCCACTGTTATGAGATTGCTATCATGAAATTATTTAAAAACCAAAATATAGTTTATGGTCAAAACACAGTTAAAGAATTACCTCTCATTGAATATATTATTCACAAAAGATTTCATAAATATTTTCGATTCTCTGTAGCCTTCGATTTGACTGTCACAACTGGATGACGAAGAGTTTGAAGATTTCCTTGAATCACATCTTTTACACTTCTCCTCACTCGTGGATTCCTCGGCATCAGACGACTCTAAACTAGTGCTCTGTCCGCTTCCAATGCCCAACGATTCAGTTTGCCGATAAAACTTCGATTGCTCATGGGTTTCGAAATTTCTTAATTCGGAAACTGATGTCGAACTGCTACCCATACTCTGTCCGCTATCTATTGTATCTAAAGAATCAAGACTTTGACCTTTATTTCGATGTAGATTTTGAGTGTTGTAATTAATCTCTGGCTGACCAAATACGGATCTATTTTTTGACTTTCGCGTGAATGATGTCGAAGAATTACTTGTAACCATTTTATGATTTGATTCATCAGAGTCCGTAAACGCAACATCGAAACCAGCCTGTAATGCTGCTTCCAATTTAGATGATAAACCCGAGAACAGATTATCTTTCATTCCCCAAAATCCGGCAGAACTGAATAAACTCGCCGATGACTTATCATTTTCGCAATCACTTACAATGCGATCATCAACTTTGGAATTAACTGTTTCCATGCTGTTAAGTCTGATAGTTTGAAATACACACATAGAGAGTAATATTCCTACAGCTAATATAAATACTGCAACACAGCTTCCACCGGCATTAGCATTAAATCGCTGTTACAGTATTTAACGTTATTTCCTCAAACTGGTGTCTCTCTGGCACTACTCATACTCTGCCGGTATTCAAATTATTATCTCCTCATTAGGTAAAGGTATAACATATAAATGTGTTTTGATCACTAATAGATGCAGTTATGTGTTTTTGATTAATATACTCGCATATAATGACAAGTTTATAATAATTAAGAGGCACCATAAAAGTATTGCTGCGTTGTTCTAGATCTACAAAATGATTATAAGTATATTAAATTTACTAGTAATAGTTATCTAATATTTATCATGAATTCAATAAACTTTACACTGTATAATGCGTTATACTGTAGACTAGATAATAATTCTCTGCTAGCATTATATGGGTTATACACACACACACACACACGAATCGAATATTAACTTACTTTTGTGTTGACTATAATAATGAAAACAAAATGATGTCATTTATTAAGATAAAAAAACAATTTATTGAGAGAATAAATGCTATTTATTATTGCTTATACAGCTATTTATTCCCTATTGTAGTTTTACATCTGACGCACTAAAATGACGCTTATTGTATATATCTATTTCATTATGTTTTTCGCGAATTATTGATTTTTCGTGTATGTGACCCAATTCTGATAGCGGATCTTTCCAATCTTTTTATAGTTCTATCGAATTATATAGAACTTACCTATATATGTACACATAATACTGTAAATTCAAATAATTGTTAAACGATTAAGTTGGACTCGAAAATATTTTATTCAAAAATTTTAATTTAATTACAGTAGAACTGCTTTACCTAAGAAATATTTGTGTGATGTCTTAATGTACATTTAGTTACTTAAAAACTTTCAAATCAAATTCTATACCAAAATGACAAAAAGAAAGCTCAGGAATTCATCGTATTGATGGGTTCGCACACTCGAGTGCGTGAAAGTAGATTATTCCAGACTTGTATTATTATTTCCGTTGGAATTATATTTACTATGAGTTGTATTTTTATAACATAATATTAATAAAGTAAATAATGCCCAGACGTTTAATTTGAATTTTTATATAATTTCATTAGTTTTCGAGTTGAGATTTATTAAATTTGAATTTGAAGATTTTTCATTAAATTAAAAAAGATTAAAATTCGGAATTATTCGGATTTCTATTTATTCGGTTAATTAACTGAAGACACTTTATTATTATCTCCAATCATTGAGTAATTGTTTACATGATTTAATGAGAATAAAATACATCTGTTTTTACAGATGTTTCGCATGTGTTTCATTTGATTACGAAATTAAATGAATATGCATTAAATAATAAAAGCTTTTATTACTTAATTACATTTTTCTAATAAATGAATAATTTGAATAAATAAATGTATATAACAAGAGCAGTAAAAATTTTAAAACAATCTTTTAAATGATTTTATATTCGTATAAAATCTGAACATAAGTATAAATAATGCAATATCGATGACATTTAAATAACTAACTAATTATAAAATGATTAAATGCAATATAGTTTGTTCCAAATTGATTAAACAATTGCAAACAGTAATTCAAATTATACCTCAATTTTCAGATAACTCTACTTGAATGCCTTTTTATAATTGATTAGTAAAAACTTAAAATATGTATAAAATTGAAAATTTTGTCCAAATTTTTACGTCTCTGTTATTAAAACACAAAAAAAATCTTAAAAGAAAAAATGAGTACATTATACTAATTTGACACAAAATAATAAATAATTTAGCAACAAAATCTTATGAAATACTAAGTTTTTAAATACTATAGTCAGTTGCTTCAAATTTTTCTTAAGAATAAAACTACTGTGTAATAATCTTAATACGAATGTTGTATAACTTTTAAATCATTTTATAGCTCTTTCACTTCCGTAAAGTTATTGGAATATATTAAAGCAAAGCTATCAAAAACTTGCTAATCATAACTATCTATAGATACAGTATACAGTAATAAAGATCTATTCTTAAGGAAAAATTTATACTCGCTATTAAAGGCGGACAAAACCGAACCGTTTTTGGTTTAAAATATTTTTGAAAGTATTTTGCTTAACTAGATTTTATTAAGAAAATAGCATAAAATCCTGTTAATGTTTAATATAAAAATAAATATCCCGGTCATCTGAAATTCTGTTTTTGTCAAATAAATCTTTCGAATTGAGTCAAAACGTTTTTTATGTTTTGAAACATTTTGGTTCGAAATCACTGACGCGGTCCGGTATTTTTTGCCCGCCTTTCTTCCCTATATCAACATAATAATGATTAAAATTAAATTAATTTGTTTGTTCATTAAATTGAGTAATTAAACAATTTAAAATTAAAATAATAACTAGTGTGACAATTCTTTTACACTCAGCTTTAACTTTCAAACTTTTTCAATGAATAGAAATCAATTTTATAAAATTTGACATTTAAATATTACAAGTTACTAACTTTAAATATTTTTATATACTTTGCAATTTTTTTATATACAAGACTTGTCATAAATTTGAATTATTATTTTTAATATTCTAATCTAACTCTATATAGAATACAATAATTTTAAAAACGAAGCTAATCTTGTCTCAAAAAATAGAGTATACGGTACTGTAACAGTACTATTACCGGTTAAATTAACTTTAGTGGTCAAAATTTTAAAATATAATTTCATCATTTAATAAAATAAAATTTCTATCATTTTAAAAAACTATAATTTTTATTTTTAATAACTTATGCTGAAATTATTTATATTAATTCAACACTTTCTTATAAATCTGAAAACGTTATGAATATTTTACGCGTTTGAAAAAAATAAATAATTTAGCAAAAGCAAAGTTTGTATACTTTCATCGTTAATATCTTAAGTATGTACCGTTTCCCGTGTTTTCACCCACCGGGAGAAAATGTGAAGCTCGAAAATTTCGTAAAAATGGTCAGTTACTATCGGGGATAAAGTTAGTTTTCACCCCCACTGGGAAAATGTAAGTTTCAATAGTATAAATATTGTTGAAACTCAGTATTTCCCGATGGGGTAAAAACCGAGTTTCGACAAATTTAAACAAAAAATTAAAATTTAAATAAAACTTTTTTCGAAAAGTTGCCGAAACTCACTTTTTACCTCATGAGGCAAATTTGATTTGAATGGTTACCCGTTGCTATGGGGGATAAAGTTTCCTCATTGGATCATCGAGACTTACGATTTCCCCAGTGGGGAAAAAAGTGGGGGAATACGGTATTTATACTGTATATAAGCTTATAGGTATCTAATTGAGCTTAAATTGATCTAAAAATATTTGAAAGTTTCAGCTGATTTTTTTTAAACTAGAGATCAAAAACGACTAGAAATTTTTTTATAGTTTGTAAACTTTGTAAATTTGAAGCTATAACTCAGATTATCTTTGGTAATGATTGGTATGTCATGTCTAACGCAATTTGTCTGTTTTGTATTACACAATTTAAGAATATAAATAATGAACACTTTTTAAGTTTTTCTGATGAAACATTATCCTCCTTCAGGTCCATATTCACATGGAACTGCCTTCAAGAGTAATTGACAATTTTTGGTAATTATTCCTATTGCGATAAAACCAAAATTAATATTAAAATGTAAAAAATTATTAATTATTATACTTATTAATTTAGAGCATCGATAGCCATACACGACGAAAGGAATATAAAAAAATACACCAGAAATGATATACATGCTCGCGTATAAATATTCGATTTGAGGTTTTTCTAAAATTGGTGCCACAACCAAATAAATTGAAATAACAAATACTATAAACGGTATAGCGATGTGAACCTAACAATCAAATTAGAAATTTTGTTAAACATATTACTAAAGTAAAACGATTTAAAAGTAAGATTAAATTACTCTATAAGGCCGTGGCTTATTTTTGTAAGGCGACTTATATCGCAAAATAATTAGAGCAAGCATTGTTGCACCATAGAAAAGCCATGCGGTGAAACTAAAGAAATCTATTAAACTTTCAATATTTCCAGGAATTACCATTATTACTTTGAATTAGTAGAAAAAAATTAAAGATTATTAAGTTTGCAATTCAAACAACTTAATGATGTTATTTTACTTGAAAGGAATGCATTGAATACAAGAGCTGGCGATGGAGTATAACGATTCATATGTACGAATGATAAAACATCGATCAAATGTCCTTCTCGTGCCGCAACAAACGCTAATCTATTACGGAAAATAATGTTTTTCAACTCATCAATTAGAATAACTCATTATTACCGTCCACTAGTAAAACACGATCCATTTCCGGCACCGAAAGAGGACAATGCCACAGAAATAGGCATTATTATGGCAGCAAATCCCAAAACACGAGTACCCCATGTCTATAAAATGTTTGCTAATTTCACAATCTTTTTTAAAATAAATAAAAATAGAAATTACCACAGCGACCGCATCAGACGATAGTATTTCGTCAATGGACATAACACTCTAACAAAGAAACATATTTTTATCGTAAAATATTTTGAAACAAAGTGGATATGATTTAATAGTTAAGCTAACCATATAAGAAATGTTGACGAGTACATAGCAAACAGTGACCATAGGAATACCAAATATTATAGCTAGTGGTAAGTTCCTGATATAGGTATTTGATTGTAACTTAATTTATATAATTTTCAGGTATTAATCAATTACCTATAAGGATTAATTAGTTCTTCTGTAACATAGTTTAGATTATTCCTAACAAATAAAGACAAAAAGCAAAGATCACAAACAATTTCCCAAATCTTAATTTTTAGCGAGATATAAATTTCAACACCAAAATAATTAATTTTGCTGCGTATTAGTTATTTTAGGACCATTGATAATATGGAAAAACACATGCATTAGCCATCTCTATGGAGAGTTTATTTCTGTAATATATACGTAGAAACTAAAATAAAATTAGAACAAAAAAATAAAAAATTGGATTAATGCCTATTTATATATGCATTAAGAATGAGCTTATTAAGTACGTGTAAAATTTACTAGAAGTAATAAAATATTTTATAAATAGAAAGAAACATATTTTTAAAATGATAAAGTTATGAAATTTATAAATAATTAAAATTTGTCTAAAATAAACGAGAAATAACGTCATACCATCCGTCATAAGCCCACAAACCACTATAAAATGCGGTCGCAATATCGGATAAAGCATATTTGGACCCTTGAAAGCCCTGAGTAATGTGTTGGGTATTTCCTTGGAGCAAAACAACAATCCCTCCGATCACTATAATAACGATAGCGAGCAATTTGGCGGCAGTAAACACATTTTGCGTACTGGTAGCCAAATTAACACTGTAGCAATTGACATAAGTGATTGTGACTGTAATTTAAAAATAAATTCATCGTACTTGTAATTAGTTGTCGACATACCGAAAACACAAAAGTTGAATAAGAGCAGTCAAACCATGTTGTGGATTGAATGCATGTGCGTGTCATTTGTTACATACCAATAAAAAATATCGTTATTGTCTTGATTACCGATGATTCGGGAACACATCCCAAAAAGAATGGCTGAACAACATATTCGCTGAGAGTCAAGCATATTATTGCCAACATTGCCGGCTTTAATACAAATACTGAAATCCAAGAAAAAAGAAACGCTAAAAAACCACCAAACGATTCTAAAATATAGGAATATTCTGCACCAGATTTTGTTATTAAGGTACCTAATTCTGCATAACAAAGCGCGCCTAAAAACCAATTTATTTAATTGTATTTCTGTCATTACATTAACGTTCTAACATTACCTAATAAAGAGATGATACCAGAACCTGTCCATATTATCAAACTTAAACCAACCGAACCAGACCTTTCCAGAACACCTTTCGGTGATATGAATATTCCGCTTCCTATCAAATTGCAGTGCAAGTTAAACAACAAATAAAATTTATGATTTTGTTATGGATTTTTTACGATTCAAGAGATATTTATAGTTTTGTAACCCAATACACACTAAAAATAAATTTAACTGTATTTTTATGGATTACTTTCATGAGTAAGCCTGATATTTCAATATTAAGTTAAAAAATCATAGAATCTAAAGTCGCAATTTTGATTTTAAAAATGATGCAACTTTTAAACACATTTCGACCAATTTTGGCGATATTTGAGTGCAGTGTAAACACTCAGAGCAGTAAAATACTTTAAGTGGTAAAACACGTGATATAATTTGAATAAATACGAATTGTATACAAATATTACCGATCATAGTGCCCACAATAAGAGCGGTGCCACTGATCAGACCAACTCTACGCTTGAGTCCAACGATCGAAATATTTCCCTCCGATATGTTTCTCTGCGAATTAGATTTGCCATCCAAATTGATTTCAGTGAACTCCAGTATTTTGTGATCAATACCGCCATTCGTATTCACTGTAATAATTAAGTTCAAATTAGTAGTAAAATTGTTTTTAACAAATCAATTAAATGTAAGACATACTAATTGCTTCGATTCCGTTACTCGCTGTTGACTTACTCTTCTTTTTTAGCATCACTACATCACTGTATCACTACTACACTACTATATAAGTCATACGTGCAGTGCAGCATAGATTCGTATTCCGTATATTCTGTGTTATGTGTGTTACAGTATCACTTTATTAGTGTATTCGGTTATTAGTTCATTGAAACACACAACGCGTAACGAGTGATACGACACTACGTCACCACCAGTTTAACGTGAGTGTTAGGAATCACGTAAATGTTTGCAGACTTCACACCACTGCGCCAAACCAGACACACACTCATACATTAAATATGCAATTGGTTTTGCGTCAATTTAAACTGTTATCAAATTTTGTTTAACCGCTGTTCATAAATTTATCACTTTGGAAACACAGTACAGTAAACGTATTATACAGTATAACATTTACAATATTAGAACTTCAACGGAATAAATATATGCATTTATAATAAAGCACTAAAACATTATGTTTTGTGTTTGTAATCATTAAATAGAACCAATAGAGTGCACCACAAGTATCACTAACTAAATTCATTGTATAATTGCCTAAAATCACGGAATTGGCGTCAATGTTAAAGTTGTAGAAATTAAGAATTATAGATAAACAACCAACGAATAGTGAAAATAAAAGGAATGAACTTATACTGGTTTAGGTTAATAAATCGACGGAGTTCTGCACATAATCATTCTTAAAAAAACTA
Organism: Steganacarus magnus; assembly: GCA_034698365.1. Lineage (NCBI taxonomy): Eukaryota > Metazoa > Arthropoda > Arachnida > Sarcoptiformes > Steganacaridae > Steganacarus > Steganacarus magnus. The sequence goes on along the minus strand of JAQIVF010001507.1, from coordinate 1,989 downwards.
AAAATTATTATTTATTCATTTCCCAAAATTGTGAACGTGTTATTAGGAAAATTCTTCCAACAAATAAATATACATTATTCTCTAAATATTTTTATGGCATAATTAAGAGAGAACATATTAATCTTAGCGTTTTTGTTTGTTTCTAAGACTCCTGAACACATTAAAAAGAGCTGTATATCATATAAAGAAAAATTTTTTAATTTTCCATAAAATCATCAGATTCAAGTAACATTTCTCTGTGTGCTCTCTTTATGGTGGGTTAGTGTGTGTGTGTGTATTAAATAAATTTTAACTCGCGAGCAATGTTATACATTAGGTTATATTTCAATGATATCTGTTACTCTTAATTATCATTTAGTAGGAGTTATCTCATATATTTGTGCATTTACACCGCATATGTATGAAAATATGTATATAAGTGTATATATGGATGCACGGCAACAGATATGGAATGAATTGGGCGAACGACGTCCAGTTCAATTGTGACTGCTATGTCGTATAATGTAAACTGAATGCAAGTATAAACACATAATGAGTGTGTCCTTTATATCCGTAACCAACACCTTCCACGGGCAAAAAAAATAAGCAGTTATGATAAATCAATTTTTAAATTCGAATTTTGATTATTTTGTATGGTATGAAAATCAGTGAAGGGTTAGTTTATTAAGATATACAAAATATTATATTATTGTTTGACACTTTTTTACCGAATTAATTCGTGTTTGTGTAAAATAATCAATTTTGAAAAGCAGTTTTTTATTCACAATAGTTTATTCACAATAGTTTATTCACAATAGTTTTTTATTCAAATTCAGTGTATGTGTGGTGTAATTTTTGATTTGCCGATCGAATTACATTAACTTTTATTGAATATAAATATCTACCACAGTTAGCAGTTAAGTCTCTATAAACTGTAATTCATAAGTTTTGTGGTATATTACTAGTATATTGCAGAGACTGTTCACTTCTGAATTTTCTGCATCTATAAAGATTTTCGCTTAAATTCCAGAAATATTATGAATTGTATAATACTGTACCGAATGACTCATTTTCGAAACTTAGAAATGGTGTCCAATATTTAATTGATGGGGTGGTGTGTTGTTTGGTGCGATTCTCGATTATATTTTATAAATTTTATATTTCTACTTATAATTAAGTCTCGATCTTTTATTATTAAATTCAATTGATATTAAAATTCAGTGTCTAAAGTGTGTTATATAAAGTTAAAAGTGAATTTCTTTATCAAATATAATATTGTTGTGTAACATTACACTCATCAAAACAACTCCACCTCATTAGTTACCAATACTCATATTCATATAGTTTGTCACTAGTATTAACCCGTTTTCTTCGAAAACTAAATTTTGGACATTAAAAAAATAATAAAAAAATATCTAGTTTTCTACCAATTCTTCGAATGGCTTAACAACTGTAAAGTTGTATTTACTTTCTTGTCATTTATATTTTCCCATAAGATAACGGGAGTAGACTATTTCACGTAAGCAATTCACTTAACAATGAAAATAATGCGAGAGATCCCCATATGTCACCTGCCTCTGTGCCCCCTTATTAAACATACTGTGTTGCTATGGAAACCGCCTCAGTTCGTTCATATGCATACAACGATAGACTAATATTTTATATGTATAATATGACTAGGTTTACCCCGTTTGCTTCGCAAATGTTTAAATTAATAGCATTAAATTGTTTTAAATGTTTACGTGATTTACTTAATGTATTAATAGTTTCATCGCATAACACATACTCACCATTAATAGTAAGATTATTAATTATCGCACATTTATTGATCACACAAATCAAATTTGAATTACACTAATTTATTATTAGTTTCGTTTGTCCGTTAAACATCAAAGTATTATTGCTTGTTTACCATAGTTACACAGAGGGGGGAGCTTGCCCAGGGTTGACCCCCCAAGAAAATCGGGATTTTCAAAAATTGTCGTTTAAATCCGATGAGTTTTTGAGACC
>JAQIVF010001506.1:0-13813 GCA_034698365.1 Steganacarus magnus | reverse complement strand
GAGCTTTGAGCTTTAGCTTGAAGCTGAAGCTCGAAATTGTGTGAGCTTGGAGCTTGAGCTTTAAGCTCCGATACATTGAAAAATTGAGCTTCTAGCTCAGCTCAGCTCAAGCTAGCTTAAGCTCAGCTTGAGCTTTTTCCCATCACTACTATACTGTATACCGCTTAACATTATAGAGAATTTATTTAAATAAAAATGTTTAATATTAATATGCAAATTAATTTCACTCTCCAAAGAACAGTCTTAATAATCTATTATTGCTGGCATCCGCTTCCTATTATATTGCATTATGAAGGCATAGCATCACAAACAGGAGCACAACCCATACTGTACTAGCCGTCCATTTACTTTAGTAATTAATGGTCCGTAACAGAAAAGATGGAGAGAACGCAATACCAGTGAATATTATTGCATAAAACGAGTGTACAAACAATTTTACAAAACTCTCGGGGATTTCTGTTTGAGACACACACACACAAAAACTTAAGCACAAAAATTACTAAATTACTTAATTATACTTATATTTTGGGGACTGAGTATAAACCAGCGATCATGTTATTGTTGAAACATTAGCGCATACAACGCATTATTCATATACCAATATTTTCTTCCCAAAATAACAAACACACGGAGCGAAAAAAGAACAAAATAAATAAAATTTCTCTCATCATATATTCATTCAATTACTGGTCGATTGAATTAAGCATAATTAAATTTCAAACCTCTGTTTCTCTCCATTTCTCCCTCATTCTCGTGGTGTCACATAAAATCAACTAAAAAAGCTTAGTTCAAGACCCCTGCCATCCAATAGTAATTTTCTTGACTCACTACTACTCATCATTTTCGCGAAATGGGAATAAATGAGTATGTCGTCCCCCATCATCTCTATCTAATATCAAACCGTTATCTTTTTTGGTGACTATTTGGTAAGACTGTATTACTGTAGTGCTGTAGTGCTGTCCCCCACCGCTACTCACATGAAATGTCACTTGCTTCATGTCCCAAGAATGACCGTGACTTGATCAACAGCACTCGTGGGATTCGGAAAAAACGCTCACAACGATGGGCTAAACTTGCTTTCCTAAATCCCTCAGCATATGAACATGAAGTTGAGTTATCGAGTTGTGTTATTGACTGCAGCACTACTATAATAACGTGTATGTGTGTGTGTGTGTGTGTGTTCGTGTTATTGCGAGTTATACGCACTTATGGATGAGAGAACAAACTAAGTATAACATTGGCTGCATATTACTTCAATCATTTACTTTTTGCCTTTTTAACACTGCATTTGTGTGAACAAAAATTGGTGCCTAAAAATCGCTTTAGTATACTGTATACTAGTCTATAAGAGGTTTTGTAGATTTTTGTTTCACTTCGTTTTTCAAAATAAATAGCTTACGTTTAGAAAATTTATTGATAATGAACAGTACGAGCTAAAAATATTGCAGTTTAACTTACAACATTATTCTTATGGCAATAATATTTTACCAAAGAAATATATTATCTTTTAGAAAATGCCATATTTTAAGATTTAATTATTTAATTTCATTTTTAATAATTTTTCTAATATCATGAATAAATCATATGATACTAGTATTCCTAATTAAAAAAATTTTCCGCCTTATTTTTCGGTATTATCTTTCAAATGAAAGCTTTTCGATAAAAAATTCTTAACACACAGCCCAAGTCAGAGACAACTAAATTGTATGTTTGAAAAAAGATCAGGAAAAAAATAGATTGTAAAAATTGTGTTTACGTAAGCTTATATAAACTTGATCTATTAGAACTCCATCAGGAGTATTACTCTCCATCTCTTTCTGCTATCCTCTGACTCGAATTACTTCCCCATATTTTTTTGTTGCGCTACTACTATAACATTAACTTCTTATATTGCGCTAATCTGTTGTTGCAGAGTTCTTAATCTTTTTCACTGTTGATTCTCTAAAGGGAGCAGACGCTCATCCATGAGAGAGAGAGAGTGAGAGAGAGAGAGAGAGAGAGAGAGAGAGAGAGAGAGAGAGAGAGAGAGAGAAACGAAAGTTAAGAGAATAAAAAAAGCTAAATAAAAGGGAAAGCAGAATTGAAAAGGGGATCAGAAAAGAAGCGAATTACTCAAAGACTTAAAATTTGTTTTCAGGGCTTCGCCTAATAGTGATCCTCAATTGAAGCCACAAAATGGTTTTAAATCGAATTTAGAAACGATTTACTTGCAGTTCTATTGCCTTTGGGTGTAAACGGTGAAAGAGATATAACGCTTTTCTCTGCTGTAGTAGTATGTAGTACTGAGTTAGAAGTTAAATAGTCTCTTAATTTGCCCAATGAAAGTTGAAACTTGTGAACGCATTAAGTGAACCCATTTGGTATATACCGTATAAAATAAAAGAGTAAGAGTAAGAAGAATGAAGAAGGAGTAAGAGAGAGAAAGAGAGAGATAAGTCAATGCAAAACTAAAGCAAATGCACGCTAAAAGTGGGCACAAAGTAATGACTTTTTAGAATCAAAATGAAGCTAAAGTGTAGCGAATTTGTTATTCACTAAATGAGAGAAAGCAATATATCTTAATAGTTCGTTATTGAGAGATTGGATGAGAGCGAGATTGTGTGTATGTGTGAGAGAGAAACAGAGTTTACCCACATATCATTGCTTGTCTTTTCATTTCCTGGAGAAAAAAGAGAGGAGAGAGAGAGAGAGAGAGAGAGAGAGAGCGAGAGAGAGAGAGAGAGAGAGAGAGAGAGAGAGAGAGAGAGAGAGAGAGAGAGGTCTTTATGCCATTACATTAATATTCGTTAAAATTAAATGGGAGAAAATATCAGTAATGATTTGTCTTCTTAAAGAGCATAAACTCTACTAATGTTAATAATGTTCTGGAGAGAAAGAGAGAGAAAAAGAGGGAAAGAGAGAAAATAATAGCAATCAAAGCATTACAAAATTCGGGGCAACAGATAAAAAAGGCAATAAAATAATATGACATTACTGTGTTATATTATATGAATGTGCTTTTATTTTAGTCTTCAGATTGAAAAATAAAATCTCATTTCCATACATTACATATATTATATATGCCAGCGGAGGAGCTTTAATGCGAACCATACTGATGATGGTAGAGAATGAATTCATCGTTCTCTATATGCGATGCGCAATAATACCGTATTAAATATATATTTATATAGGGTTTATATTAAAATATAACTCTATATCGCAATTGAATTTTATATGCCGAGCTTTTCTAAAATAAACTTATATAAAGTGTTCCTCTCAGTGCGAGCACAATCGATTCTCTCTCTCTCCCGCAATTTGCATGAAACTATACATATTAAGGTATGACAGCGCTTAAGGCAAACTGGGAGAAAAATTTATTAAGTAGTTTATATGGAGAATTTGGCTGCTAAATAGAAATAATTTTTTGAGGGAAAGTGTCATCAAATCATTACTAAATTGGTTCGCAAGTTTAACTTCAATATAATTTACATAAGTATAAATTTTAATTAAAGTAATTTTATTTTAAAAAAGTTTATGAAATTTTTGAATACTATCTTTTCAGTGAAATCTAGAAAATTGCACATTAATTTATGGCACATAGCTATATTGAAATAAAGTAAGCATTAATTTACACTAGCAATTGAATAGAGAATATTATTCCTATAATATTAAAGTGCAACGCATTAATTTAAACGCAAACACACACACACAGAAACGCATACAAGAGTAGTACAGTAGCAGTTGAAATGTGTTTTTGTTATATTGTTTGACTGGTATGAAATCTAATAGTGGTGTCTCTCAAAAACTCAATATCAACATGCATGCGGCCATTTATATAAAGAAGCTTATACTGTATATGGCAACATTTGATAGCTATTTGATATTGGATTCACAATGCCAGACATAAATCATGATTACATTGCTTTTTGCTGCAGCAGTACTGTAGTAGCGTATGAACTAAATGCAGCCATGAATGCTTAAGCTGGTATTTGATGACAAGAAATAGAGAGAATCACTATTACTAGTGAGAAAAAACTTTTAACATGCGTTTACTTTCGACACAACAACAAAAACAAGAAGAATCGCGTAGTTTGAGGAAATGTTTTTCTTGACGATCTCTCGATCATTCAGTGTTGACTAAAAATGCATTTTCACTGCGAAAAAAATAATGCATACAAAAAAGTATTACTCAAAAAAAGTAAAAAAGTGATCACTTTGTTGGTGTGTATGTGTGCCCGTATGTGTACGTATATATATATATATATATATATGGTATGTATGCTTCACATCATGACAGCGGAGCACTACTTTGAAAACCGTCACATAGAAAAAACAGAGAGTGAGAGATAGAGAGAGAGGGAGAAACAGAGATATACAGAGAGAAAGTGAGTGAGAGAAAAGAGTCACTTCAAGAAATTAAATCTGGATGCGCTGTTCCCATGAGATATGTCTTGATGGTTGATGCACACACATACACACACATATATATATACACATACAGAGATATAGATAAAATAAAGTTTTAGAAAAGAATAAAGAAAATGGTTTGCAACACCAACTTAGGAATGAGAGTTGTGTCTAAATCGAACTTTAAGAATAAGTTATGTCCATTCTGTTCACACACAGAGAAGTATGTGCTGAAACAACAATTAGTGAATTAAATGCAGCGATAATTAGTTTTTTCTTAGAGTAAACTTTTTTGTAGCATCAAATTAATTTTTAAGACCAATATTTTCTTTCGCTCTACATTTTTGCAATCTCTCTCTCGCTCTCTGCTCCGACTTTCTCTGCGAATGACAAATTCTATTAAGGAGTTGGCGTTTGATTATAATTTGATTTTTATCTGATGAATAACTTATCTCTATTTTATATACTAACTGTATATAAGGTTCTACTATGAATAAGTGCATAAGAATTTAAAATTATCAGTGTGTGTGTGTGTGTGTGTGTCTATGTGTGTGACGAGCATTCATGCAAAACAGTTGCAAAGAGTTTGTTGCAACTGTGAGAGTATGTCAGCCTCAGCCGCAGTATGCGATGCGAAGTCGCACACACATACACGTATAAAAGATGAGCAAAATTGACTTTACTATTTAGTCATTTCATTTGATGTAAAAGTTATTTGCTTTTTTAAAAAAGTAGACTTTTGCAGTATTAGAGAGATAGGAAACGACACGAACAAAATCCTTTACAGATGCAAATTTCTATGCCCCTGCGATTTTATATTTGATGTGCATATCTCTCTCTCTCTCTCTCTCTCTCTCTCTCTCTCTCTCTCTCTCTCTCTCTCTCTCTCTCTCTCGCACTCGCATCTGATCAGATGCAGCATAAGCGCGTAGCATAGTTGGCAACGTTGGCGATGTATTATTACATTCACTACAGATGAGATGCACCGTCAAAGAATTGATGAGCCGAGCTAGAAAATAACACTCTCTCATTAGCATGATAATTACGGACACAATATAAAAGCTGGTGAATGCTATGGCAATAGGATAGAATAATTTATCAAAGTCATCCGTTTGCTGGTATATAACGCTTATAGCTGTATGGATGTACGGCACCGGCAAAATGCAATGATTTAATATCATCATCCATACAATTGATGTGATGTAATGTATTTGCACGCTATTTAATATATTTTATGCGCTATTATTGGCTCTCCCCAAAAGCCATAACAGCAGCCAAAGCTACTGCTATCAAATTTATTAAAATTGTAACACTGTATGACGTTTCCTCTCAATTATCATTGACTTCAATAAACTATTTTTAGGGCCAAAGTTCAATTTAATTCTCTGTTGTGTGTATCTGTTATGCGCGTAACAGTTTTCCTCCTAAAATGTTTAACGCACTTATCTAACGCAGCCTAAACAGTGCATATGCCTGTAGTTTTTTACTCTCTCTCTCTCTCTCTCTCTCTCTCTCTCTCGAATTTTTTTAATCTTTATTATCATTTATTTCTACTCCTCTTTTTCATGCAAATATAGTCGAACAGCGGAGAGTTTTTTCTTCTACTACACAACGCAAAACTTTTTTAATTACCTTATATATGCTCTCTATTTTTCCATTAGTTGGCTTAAAAAATTTTGTATCCAATATTAGAATTTGTTTTCGCTGTGTGCAAGAAACTACTGGGAAACAGAGTATTGCTGTTCTGATACACGAGAATAAATAAATTGTTAAGTAAGTTAAGTTTGTTTCATCAATTGCTAATCGCACATAATTAAGTCATGCAACACACAGTATTGGTCAAACTTATTTTGGTTAATTTGATGAAATAATTTAATCTCTGTTTGTTGTTTCTGTGTTCCTATCATTTTCACTTATTATACTTTGTTTACTTTTAGTTTGCAATTAAAAATAATCCCTGTTTTATAATTAAGTTACAGAATTATTTTTTTTCTCCATAAAACTCAAAAACTTGCGGTGTTTTTTACGGAAGTTTATAAATATTAATAAATGTTTTTAAAATTATTGATTTAAAAAAAACAATCAAATGTAAAGATTAGCAAATATGTCTTATTTTAAAAAATAAATAATTCAATGCGAATGATTTTTTAATGATTATAATTTTGCACAATATTTTGTTCGCATTTTATTTTATTTTATCTTAAATTCAATCATCTAAACAAAAAAACTTTTAAAATAAATTACTTTAAAAGTAGCACTTAAAAATTATTTTTACAAAGAAAACAAAATTTTTTTTGAAAAATTAGGGTTAGAACTAAAACACTTCGAAAAGACCACTAAAAGACTCTAAAAAAATTCTATTTCAAAAAACTTTATGGGTTGCTGTTTGTTTGTGTGTGTTGGCTGTATGTTGTTTGTTATACTACTACAATCGACAATATAAGTTAACGTTATTAAATTGCATCGTTTCTCTACATTTACTCTACACTTTACTATAACCATTTCCCGTTTTCTATTTTCAATTGAACACTTCTAAGGAGAGAGTAGTACGATGGAGAAGGAGAGAGAGAGAGAGAGAGAGAGAGAGAGAGAGAGAGACCCACTCGAAATTGAAGAACCATTACCGGACATCACCATCACTATAACTGGTCATCTGTGGCTCAGATAATTGGGCGAATTTCTATCAACTATGAGAATCATCAAATTGTATATATATGTGTGATGAAAAACTGTATGCGAATGTGCATTACTCTTCATTGAACGAACAAAATCACTTTACCAATAGCAGGCACAAAACTTAGAAGCAAAACTTTTTATTATTACCGAAAAACAAAGTTTTTCACTTACATTACTTTCGGTACAAGTGGTAAATAAATGGAAAGTTTTTTATTATGTGTGCGATGAAAGCGTGTACTGTACACACACACACAAAACGAATAATGCGTTCAAGTGTGATCATCAGTACTCTATAATGCTTATTACTGATAGCAATTTTTAGTAGAGATAGCGAATACATCTCTCAATATATGAATGTAAGGATGTTGGCAGTCATTTCGACTTTCTTTTATTTAATTTTAATTGGTTTAATATTAGTGTTTGAATTATTTTTATTACAGTTCGTTATAAATAATGTTTCGTTAGTCTTTCATAGTATTATACTGTACATATAGATTTGTATTTCATAAAATAACCAGTATTTTTCTTTGAATAAAAGAAGAGAGAGAATTAAAAAGGTTTTTTTTTATTTCTCGAAACATTTAGATTATCCGTATCATTAAACAACTTGAACTGTTTGAATGTAAATCAAATAAAAGCACAGTTAAGACAAGTAAACACTAAAAACGCATTTGCCTTCTCGTGTTGATCAATATCGTGTATTGAACTGTCAGGTAACTATTAAATTTAATTTTAATTTATATTCAACCTAAACATTCTGCAAATCTCAATAAATATTGAATTTAGCTCGCAATTTCGATCGGGTCTTAGCGTTGAATTAACTTTTTAACAGTTGATTTTACTGATAACGTTTAGTCAAGTTTCTTTCAGATCGTTATTCTTAATAAGTTTTAATTTTAAGTTTTATAAGGCAATACCGTATAGCCAATACGCTTAGGTTTTGTTCCTTTAGGTAAAAAAACAACTAAATGCCAAACGCAATCGTTATAAATATAGCTTTGATTGAATTATCTTAAGCTATTCTGCACGAAAGTCCTAATCATTTCTGATATAGATCTTAATAGTAGTTTATTATATTTATAAACCGCTTCTACATAAACTTTTATGAATTTATTGTTTTACTTCAGGAATGCGATTAATATGAGAAATAACTAAAATTAGAAACGTTAAAAAACTAGTCAAAACACATATACAATAACTAGGGTTAGGAAAATCGTTAGTAAAAGGTGTTAAAAATCGTTAATTAATAGTAAGAAAAATGCCGAAATCGTTAGGAAAATAGTTAGAAAAAAAGTTTCATAAAACAACCAATTAATGCAAAAAATAATAATATGATCGAGTTTAGTTGTTATATTTTTATATAATTTTGCTCTAAAATGTACCAAACCTATCGGATATAAAAGGAAATATTTTAAACAAAATAAAAAAAAAATTCAAAATTTTTTTAAATAATTTATTTACTTTCCAAAATATGCATAAAATACGCCCACCATGAAAACTCATCGGATTTTAACTACAAATTATATATTTTTGGGTTTAATAATAATGGGATGTTAAAAAATTTCAACCGTTAGAAAAAAAAATAAAATCGTTAGATATAATAAAAATCGTTAAAATCGTTAGAAAAAATCATCGTATTTTAAGTTTTTTAACCTATATTATACGTATAATCTGCTTTAATATATGTTTAAGAATGATTTAAACAATCGATAATTAACGATTATCATAAACCTAACAATAACTTAACAGAATTAATACTGTATTTGAATTAAAAATACTTCTGTTAGTTTGGCTTTGATGGCTTCAAACATTTTAAATATATTAATTGGATGTGTTTAATATTAATGTTAAAAATTTTTTCAAAGTCTAAACCTCTAGGGATTTAAACGACAATTTTCGAAATTCTCTAATTTTCAACGGGGATCAAGTATTTCAGATTTTCTAGTGGACCAGACTCTGGCTATAGATACTCCTTTTTGAACTTAGGATATTTCACTTATAAATACATGCGCTTAGAGTTTGTAATTCAGAGTTGGTGGCGCTAAACTTACAAACTTTTTATTTGATCTCGAAAATTAATTAATTATTTAAAAATTGTAAAAATAAATAAATATAAATTAGTATCGGCTTTAATTAAAGTAAGAATTAGCGAAAAATATTCACAAATTATTCACTTTATAGTGAAAATTTTACCGAAATAATAGATTTAATGCATAATTATAATTTAAACCGATTATGAAAAACGCAAAAATTACATTTACATTTTTTTGTTGTACAAAACTGATAAAATATAAATCAGTTAAAAGTTTAAATCACAGATAAAATATTAAAGTCGGCAAAACCTTACTACAGTAATTTTCTAACTGTAAGCTCTGTAGTTTAAATTAATTTTTATTCGTAATTATCATTAGTAACTTATGTACGATGTTTGTGATTTTGTTGAAAAATTTACATTTTTTAAATTTATTTCCGAGAATCTCGATTTAATAGTCGAGCTATTATTTTTCAAATCAAAAATAAATATGAATTAATTTACAGTGATTTAAATAAACACTAAATTTGATTAGTTTAGAAGATAGTTTTTGAGTTATAATCAGCACTTTACAAATATAATACATGTTTCCAGATTTTTTTAATTATAAATGATTAAATTGATTTTGAATTTTTTCCTATTAATTTAAAACAAACTCTCTCACTCTCATATAATGATGGCAATGAGCTCAAAAGTGATGATCTTCAACTAAAGCTTCCCAAGCAGCTCATTCTCAAATATTGGATACCCTGAGCATGAGGTTGATGGAGCTTAGAACTTTAATTTAAGAATATTTGTTCGGTTAATTAAATTTTTAGCGTTTTAAAACTAAAGTTTTATATTTGTAAACATAATTCTTTAAAAGCATGTGTTACATAACTTATTAGGCGTAGCACGTCAATACCGCGTATGCTTTACCGCGTATAGCATTACCGCGTATATCCATGCCGCGTAAGCATTACAGCGTAAGCAATACCGCGTAAGCAATACCACGTATAGCATTACAGCGTAAAATAATTATTTTAATTAAATTGTTCTAAAATTAAATATAAAATAGAATTTATAAAAATCTTCAAATGGAAAATAAATTTTTCAATCGTTTTAGACTAAAAACAGCTTTTAACAATAAATTTATTTAGAAATAAACTTCTAAGTGTTTGTTTTCCACTGTATTTTTATATACATTATGTGTTAAAAATATTATTACGCGGTATAGCATATGCGGTATTGCTTACGCGGTATTGCTATACGCAGTAAAGCTTACGCGGTAATGCTATACGCGGTAAAGAATACGCTGTATTGACGTGGAACCCTTATTAGGTTAGTTAAGAAAATGTTAGAAGAATTTCTAATTTTGGTCTGTTATCGGTTGAATAAATTCGATTGAGTATTTCTGTTAACAAATTTTATCAAATATTTTAAGAAAAGAATTTTATTTTAATTATAATTAGTATTTTATTCTTTAAAAGCTTATATCAATTGAAAATTAACGCCTCATCTCCTCCTAAATGGAGGGAACCTTATATTAAACTTAGGTTTAAAAAGTTCATTTGAAGTGAATTTTTCAATATCAAGGTTCTTTTAACTTATACTGAATTTATCACAAATTTAAAAGCTTTATCGTTTATAATCAACATTTAAACTGTTTATAATATTTAGTTGAACTTCTATTAGAAGAACCTGAATTTCTTTTGAAAACTTTTATTTATTGTTTTCGGTTTGAAACTTTAAAACTAGGTTTTTCTGTTATGTAAACCATTTCTTTTAGCTCAAAATGTGTCTATAATCACTCTAACCCAGTTTTAAACACATACAGTAAAATTGTACGGTTTAAGCCGAAAAATCCTATACTTGCATGTGTTAAAATTACTATCTATTAAAAAAGCCAGAGAAAATGTTTATGAAGTTAGGTAATCGAAACACTGCAGTGTTCGCACACTAAATTTGTGCACAATATTAACATTGTGTAAATTTATTAATTTTTTTCATAACTGGACATATTATACAACCACCAAAAATAAATATTTAATTTTAAAAAATTTGCTTAAAATTTTTAATGTAAAACAGTTATATTAAATTTAGTTTTTGTTTTGTCATTTGAATATCTGTTTGTACTTTTTGATAAAGCTTTAGCGAAATTATAGCAAAATAAACCCAAAAATTTATTTTTAAACATTTACTTAATGAAATCGCGTTCAAATATTTCCCAATCAATAATCGAAACGTGTTCGGACTCCAATGATGGACATATTTCTATATTTCTGATGTAGCCATTGGGCAAATTTATAGTATTTCGCTCTTTCGTCGATGTTATTAAATGAACGCCTTCTGACAGAAATATTAGCGGAGCTTTCAAATCGCAAGGAAATGGAATGGGATCACATAAATTGCTGTGAATCGGTTGCCACGTAAAGTATCCATCGAATACGTAAAAGCCGTTTTCCAGCAATAAAGGTCTGGTGTGGTGATACTCACCCATATTTCTTTTGGCCCTTTCTTCCCCTTTCGAGAGCCGTACTTCCATTCCGACGCAATATCCATCTTTGCCTACAATGACACCCAATCTTCTGATAGGATTTTTCGGGTCAATATTTGCGTTTATTTCGGGTTTTTGTTTGTTACGCGATATTTTCCCGTTAAATCGGTTCGGTATCTCTTCCAGTGACTCATTTCCATTCCACTGATAGCCGACATAATTGCCGCAAATCAAAATATTATTCTCATTAATTCGTGGCACAAAACTAGTTAACGGACCAACTTTTCCGCCAAATTTTGCAGTCGGATATTCCTTTCGAACGCAATGCAATACATGACAACTTCCTGCGCGAACGCTTTCCCCATTGATTGTTACACTCCTTCTTATTTGCCACGGCATTGACACCAGATAATAGCCGTGAAGTTTATAATCATTTAGAATAATTCGCGGAACTTCTCTCCATTTGCCATACAAAACCCAAATCACTGGTTTAACTCTTCGAACACGCAGTCCATCTTCTTTGCCATTTTTTTCTGCCACAACTAATGTGTTACGAGTTCCAGTTTCTTTCATCATTTTAATTACTACGCCATCATTGAGATCTTCCATTATTCTGAAATTTCTCGCGATTTTTTCTGTGTTAAGTAAATGGCAAATATTAAAAATTTGTTAAAAATTTTTCTGTACACATTGTTTATATTATGTTTAAATTGTTGTAAAAAAAGGTAACACACAAAATTGAATTTTAAAGAATATTCGCTGAGTAGTTTCGCAAAATTCTTTATTTTATTTATATTGTTGTTTGAAAGCTCTTTTGATAAAAATTTTGGTTTAAATTTATACATCAATTAAGCTTTAGGACGTGTCACTATTTTATTTTAAAATTTTAAACAAAAAAGTTTTACTGTAATGCATTTTTAATAATTTTTGCATTTAAAACTACACTTTATGTAATGATAAATTTTACATTGGATTCAATTATAAATATTATATACGTTTCTCAAATATAAATTTTGAACGAGAAGTTAAAGTGATAATTAAACAATTAAACATAATATAGAAATAAATAAATTAATACCTAAAATTTAAATTCTAAATGTAGTTTTACACAAATACACAAATTAATGGGCTTAGAGATTGGTAAGCAGCATATGCATAGAAATTGTAACTTTCAATTGGTAAGGAAAGAAGTGGAGAGTATTTTTGTTATTCCAGTTCTTATTTCTCTGGTTAAATATTATTATATTATGCGGTAAAAAAATCCATTTGGAAATTTAATTTTATAGTCAGTAAAATACTTGATTTAACATAATAAAATCATTTTGATTTATAAATTGCACAGATGTCTCCTTGTCGTATATTTATATCAATTTTCTTTTAGCAAAAAAATCTTCTAAGCTTATTTTTATACTACACTATGAGTATATACTCAGTTATACAATGGATTTCTAAAATGCAATTCAATTCCAAAATAAGATTATAAAAAATAATATTATATCTATGTTTTACTAAAAGAAGTATAAAAAAAGGAGAAAAATATAATACTGTTTACAGACAATTTTGAAAAGTTTTTGAAAGAAACATATATTCAAAACATACAGGTATATATTTATTCTGGTAAAATTTCTATACAAACCATAGTTTCTATATAAGTTATAGCCAGTAACGCAAAATCAATAAGTTTACAGAATATATTTGAACATTAAAATAAAATGTTTCGCAATAAAACAAGCCAAGCAAACAACACATTTCACGCGAACATTTGACATTAGCAATGAAATTCAACACACAGTTTATATTTTTCATTTGACTTTCGGTTTAACAAATAATTTTTAAAAATCGATAACTGTGTCAAATTTACAAAATATTTAAATGGCAAAACCAGTCAGAAGTCTATAGTTTTATTTGATAAAACTAAATGGGGAAGAAAAGAGAATTATTGATAATTAAAAGAAATCTTAAATGTAAAATTACTAATTTAATATTTTTAATAATTATAAAATGTATCAAATAATAATAATACAGTAATACTGTTTCACTATGTGTTGACACTACTTTATAAAATAAAATAATTATCGAAAATATATTTATACTCATAAGTTATTTAGTAAAGCTATACAGTAATAGTATATATAGAGACGTTCGTTACCGGTTATAAGACCGGTCGTGACCGATAATGACCGCCGCTTTAAAATATATTTACCGGTTAAGTTACACTTAATACTGGTAATTACCGAAATAAT
>JAQIVF010001505.1:0-13815 GCA_034698365.1 Steganacarus magnus | reverse complement strand
ATATTTCGCCAGTATTTTCCAGTATGCAAAACCCCATTAGACCTTTAAATCTATTTAAATCTGTATAGAAAGCCCTATTCATTTTCAAAATAATGTTTTGATATGTTTGCTCTGTAATAATAATATGCAATTCATTTTATATAATATTCGGTGATTTAATTAAAATATCAAATAAAAAACACAAGTTTGTGGATTTATTATCGACATACTAGTTATTAATTTCAATTTCACATTAATTTCTTATTGTGAGTCTACTAAAACTTAATTTATTATAATTTTAGGGTTACAATGCAAGGGTTATATGCATTTATTTGATGATATAGCACTTAAAATGTAAATTGAATTAATATAATTTAGTACAGATTATTCGATTAAATATAATATTATTATGAGAACTGATGATATTTCTAGTTATCGTTATTTTTAATGTCTAGTTCGTCGCTTACGTGACCATACGCTGCAAAGCCATAATCTTATAGAGTTTATGGTGTGTGTGTGTGTGTGTGCGGCACACATATAGCAATGTGTCCTAATTTTATTGTTTGTTGATTTGTCAACACAAAATGTGGATTTTTTTAATTTTTATTAGTACTTTTTAATTTTATAAATAAAAAACAGAAAAATTCATGTCACTAATTTGAAATTTGATGATTGAGTTAAATTAAAAACTACTTTATATTGTTGTGTTAAAAATTATCACGAAATTCAAGGAAAAGTAAGATAAACATATCATATGGAACACAGTGGTTGGCAAAGGTTTAACAACACCTGTTTCAATGCCTATTAAGACTAATCGCTACACTTCTTTCTTCTAAACTCTAAGTATAAGTAGGATAATTTCAGTCAAAAAACTCGTGGATATGAACGTATTGAAATGTCTTATTTTTTACCAGATTTGATGTCTAAAAAAAGATAAATGTTTCATTTATAGATTTTTAAACAATATTCAAATCACATAATACAACAGCGATGAATTATATGAAAATTACTTTAATGTGTGACCGATGTGAACACAAACGAATGAAAAATTGAAACAACAATTGGAAACAAAAATTTATTGATTAAATCGGAAAAGCGTGAAAGCGCTACAAAAACGATTGTGATAACACAAGTGTGTTATTCGAAAACAAAAAATTGTTAGAGAGAGACAGAGTACAAAAAGGGGTCCTTTTATATGGACTAAAAAGTTGTGGCGTTCAGGGGCAGCCCTCTAGTGGGTACAATTCCCCCACCGATATGGCAAAATTTTTTTTGCCAACCGGAGAGGTGTCTCGGTTTGGACGAAGACGCGGATGAAGATGAGGCGTTACGGCGCGTCGGTTCTGCTCCTCTTCTTGTTGCCTAAACCACGCCCGAAGCTCTTCATTATGGCTTTGATCTTGCATGAGTTTCTCATGCTTCTCGTTTTCGATTCTCTTCTTCTCGAGCTCATGGAAATCAGCGTCACGTGCCTATTCGTCGTTTGGCGTTGATTTCCAGTCATGATCTCGAAATTTTGTTGCTGCCAAGTGATTGAGGTTTCCTCACAGAATCTGGCCTCCGCAGTCCCGAGATCGTTTGGCGTTACTGTTGGCTGCCAATAGCTGACCATCGGATCGTGCTGGTTGGAACGGTTGTTTGAACCCCATTCTCTCAATCCCGAACTCTGGCATGACCGGAAGAAGCCAGTTTTCTTTGTCACGATACTCCTCGCCAGAGTTTCGGACCGCTTCCCCATACTCCTCCAGAGTTAGAGAGTTGTCTTTTTGTTTTTTTGAAGTCATTGCGTTTGTTATGATTGAAGCACAAAACGAAAATGAATGCGAAGAAAGAATGTGTGCGATACAAAAAGTTGTTGTGCTTGACTCAGCGGATGCTGTTGTTGCTGAGGAATAGATCGAATGAAAAGTTTTATGAGTAGTGAGTGCGTCACTTTGAAGTTTTGAAAATGAGTCACTCGTCCAATGAGTAGTGGGTGAGTCAGAATGAACTCCTGTCATAGTTGAATGAGGAATGACTGTGTGCAATGACTTTTGAGTCATGTCTGACTCATTGAACGAATGATTTTCAGTTGAATCACTCGTCTTGTGTGTACAAATGATAGCAAATATAATAGTGAATAACATACACAATAATGTGAATGCTTTTTTACAAGAGAGTGCAGTAATAAGTTAAGCATTAATGACTAATTAATAAGTTATAACATGAGATGGAAAAAGCACACTAATAGTGATGTGACTCATTGTACACATACACTATATTTCTTTGAACGTTTCTTTGATTTGATACCTTCAATTTTTCTACAAATTTGATTTCAATGATTTCTAAAAAGAACCCGTTATTTTTGAAAATTCGGTGAGTGGAAGGGAACACCACATGAATCCACTTCTTTCACAAAAACATTTACTTATCGTAATTTTAGCATAAAATTTTTGGTTTGCTGATAATCGCCAGCTATTTTTACTTAATCTTTTGAATTATTAAAAGCGGCAACAATACCTATTTTTAAGATTAAAATTTAATATTTTACATGTATTTGTGACATTACAATAATTACCCGAAGGACAACGTTTGTTAACTTCATCCCAACAGAAAACCACCGAAATCATTAATCATCTACGAGTGACGTTAACTTCTATGCATTTTGCTCTCCAATACGAAGCAAGAATAGTTTAATCAGAAGTGAGCGCGCCATCTGCGTATGCACAATCCATTTCTCCAATAGAGTGTCCTAAATATCCATCGGCAGTTTAACCCAAATGTCGCAATAAGTCAATCAAAGTATTTGGATCGAAATAAAATATCAGATAAGACGTAGTTATGGCGAAGCATCATTACAAGTCCTCAATGACATTAAATCAACGCCAAAAGGCTGAACAAATGGAGACAAGCGACGTATTTTTAGCGCAATAAATTCGAATTTCATCAACTCTTCCCATTCCTGGCCATTGAGCGCCCATTCCTGTGAACAAATAATATAATGGTCGAGTTTCTTTGCTAAAGCATTCGATTTGTACTGGCGATTCGTTTTGAACGTCTTCTTCAACAATCATCCAACAACAGAATGGCTTTTTTGGATTTTTAGTATGCTTTACGTCCAGATATTCCTGTGACAATCAGAGTGCTTTAAAGCTTTTACGTCATCTCTTATTAACCAAGAGCTTATGAGTGGTGGGATAAGAGGATGATATATATTTTTATAAAATACTACACACGGTTGTCAGCAGTAAATGAGACTCGACCTCCCTTTTAAGCCATCAGTTAATAAACCATCATTTGCCATGTAGTATCTTTTTTTTATTTTATATTTTTTGAAATATAAATTACAGTTTTCAGCAGTACATAAGACTCGACCTTCCGCATTAGGTATAATTTTATTTAATCACGTGCCATATTGTTTTCCTTAAAATATTGTTTTCAAGAATATTAAATACTTATTCATAATTCCTTATATTGCTCATTATCCAAATGTTAAAATGTTACTTTATAATTATGATTTGCCACACAATACTCACTAAAAAAATGAAGACAACCCATTACCAATGAAATATAATGACCAAAATACAGACAGATAAAAATATTAAATCAATAGACAAATTTCTGAATTTGAGAAAGCAAGATAACATAACGAAAGAATTGTTAAAAGTGTTAGAGAAAGTCTAAACAAAATTTTTCTACGAAATTAAAAAATTAAATACTAGTGTTAACTTCATAGGATAGAGATATAAATATTTATAATAAACATAATATTCTAAAAGCATAAATATCGACATTTTTTCAGACGAATCTAGTGAAACGTACACACTCTTTAAATCATCAGACACTGAAAGTTGTGAACAGGAATTATCAAATGACAGTGAATCCTTAGAAATAGCGCCAAAATAAATGGTCACTCTAGGAACCATCAGACAAACAGAAGGAGGAAATAAGGTGGTTATCAGACAAGGAGAACAACAACCGATAAGAGGAGTGAAATGGCAGGCAGAGAAGAATCTTCACATCATAGAAATCGCAGATTAATACCGTCATCTCTTATATTGTCTGATGCTCACCATTATCATTGCAATTTTCATTATTGGAATCTTTATCATTATCTATGCATACGTCAATACCAGTATCAAAATTACGTTAAATTATAACAACGCAACCAATGGTGTCATCGATGGTCAACAACTGCTTGCAATTGTTATTATCGTTATTGTCTTCCTTATCGTTATTATCGTTATCGTTACTATCATTAGTGTTGTTATCAACGTTATTATCATTATCATTGATATTATCGTGGTTATCAGCAATATTAAGGTTTTTTACAACATCCTCGTCGCTGCTAGAGTCGTAAACGAGTCTTTTACGCTTTTCGCAGTATTTTAATGTCACCATTTCTCTTTCGGACGACTCATAGGAAGGCGAGATACTGCCTCGAAATTTATTGAACTCATCATTCCAGGTATTAGAGAAATAATCCCTAACAAAGACAATATTGAGTTTTGTGTCATCAACTGAATTATTTACGCACACAAGACATACACATTCAAAAACAAGATCGTAACGGTCATAATATCTGACATCGTATTTATATTTTAGTTATATGAATGTTATTTTAATAATTATGATTATTTGATCACAATGCTTACTACGTTCGCTCTCTCCTATATTAATTTATTTTAATTTTTTTATCTTACAAATCTCACAAGTAAAAAATACCATAAACCATATTATAGTGGCATTATTCCGCTTTCCCATACAAAAAGTGGCATTATTCCGCTTTCCCATACAAAAGTGGCATTATTCCGCTTTTCCGTACAAAAGTGGCATTATTCCGCTTTCCAATTCAAAAAGTGGCATTATTCCGTTTTTCGTACAAAAGTGGCATTATTCCGCTTTCCAATTCAAAAAGTGGCATTATTCCGCTTTGCCATACAAAAGTGGCATTATCCCGCTTTTCCGTACAAAAGTGGCATTATTCCGCTTTCCAATTCAAAAAGTGGCATTATTCCGCTTAAAAAAGCCTCCTATTTTGTCATTTTTTACCATAAAAAGCCTCCTATTTTGACATTTTTTCACTAAAAAAGCCTCCTATTTTGACATTTTTTCACTAAAAAAGCCTCCTATTTTGATATTTTTTCACTAAAAAAGCCTCCTATTTTGAACATTTTTCGCCTAAAAAGCCTCCTATTTTGTCAATTTTTTCGAGAAAAAGCCTCCTATCTAAGAGCGTGACAGACAGACAAACGGACGGACGGACGGACAATCCCAAATCCATATACCTGCCTTGATTTTTTCGAAGTCAGATAAAAAATATAAATGTAATTATGAAAACTGTGGCATGAAATTTGTTACGTCATATGTTACGTTATGTCATTTTTACGACATCAAATTACCCGAATTTCTTCACGGCACGATAACTTCGCTCTTGTAAGCGATTAACTTCCTCTTCTGAACTTTTTAATTTCTCCTTAAGATCCACGATCACTGCATTTAACGAAGTGATTTTATTTTCATGTGCTTCATTTTCGCATTTATGGCCAACTCCTACCATACAAACGAGCTCAATAAGCGTTTTATTAAACAATTCGTTTGTAGTCATACTCATCTAAAAATAAAAATAAATAAATATAACTGAATAGTGATATGCCATATCTATATAAATGACTGTGAAATCGGTGTCTATTACGCTAAAAGTATCAAAAATTCACAGAAAAATTATCGAATTCAAAAAATTTTACACCATTACGACTGTAGTTTTGCAAAAAAAACTTGTTTACTAAAATACTTCTCATAGATGTTTATGAGTTTAATTGAGATTCATTATAAATGCAGGACTGAATGGAAAAGAGACTGCATTGAAATTGTGATTGATTGCAGTTAACATGCATACACTGAGATGCCATTGCTGTGATGTGAAATAAGATGCTCTCTCATTCACATTTCACTATTGCATGTTTTGATGCACACATTCAATGCACTGCCACTGCCACTGCACTCGCACTGCTTGGTTGAGCGCATTAATGGCCACCAATTCATAGATAGCATTAGTGGCCACACTGTCACAACTACCGACATATATCACACAAAGGTATGTCCTATGAAAGCACTAACCGCTAGATAACGGTGGCGAACTCTGGAGGAAGAGTGCCAACTTGGTACAGGGTGTTTGTGAAAGCAATCCTCCTATACATTACTAGCAAAATCCAATCTATGTTTTATTAATATTTATAAAATGTCTTTCATTAAAATATTTATACAATTTATGTTTTACTAATATTTAGCAAACGACTTTCTATATTTTGTATTTTTAAAGTCCTATTTAAAGTGATTTTTCAACTTTTTAAATTTATTTTAATAGGTTTTATTTTTAAAACCATAATGTGATTAACGTTGCGCCCTTACTAAAAACTGACTCAATTTTGGTTAAGAAAAGGTTGCAAAACGTTTATTAAAATACGGTTTACCATTAGATAATGCGGAGAGTTTGTTTATTACAATAAATATTTTTCTCATAAATTGTTTGTTTACGCATTTCAAACCAAAACAAGCAAAGTGAGATAAAATACGCAATATTTATTCACACAAATCATCTTCAAATCTATCAAAAATATTTTAAAGATTTTTGTGCTGCATTTTAAATCATTCTTTTAAAATTGCTCTGTCATTGAATGGATTAATACCAGAGTCACGAAAGCCTCTTAAATTATCTTCTGGTGTAAATCTTCATTCGCCAATGCTTTTTTAAAATGTTGTGTAAATGAAATATTTCCCTTATTTGAATTTTTTCTACGAACCATAACCTTTTCAATTTTTTTAAAAAATATACATATAATGGCTGTAAAATGTTTGAGAAATTTGAAGGAAGAATGATCATTTCAATGTTGTTTTTCCGGCAAATTTCCTTTGAATCCAAAGATGTATGGATTTTATGACCATCAACTAAAAGATATATCTGACCATCATATCCATTTGCAACCTTAGATTTTGGGTTTGGAATGAAAACCAAATCAAGCCATGTTAAAAAATATTTTTTATCCATCCATCCATTCTCGGATTGTCCATATACAGCTTATTCCCATGAATTAAACTCGTTTGTTATATTTCTTCTATTAGAATTTAAAATTATATATGGAGGCATAGATGCACCTTCAGCTTAGTAAATTAAAATAAAATTTAATTTTCAAACTGTTTTATGAAGAAAACTAGAAATAATCTAATTAATATTTTGCAAAATTAAAATTAGAATATTAATGTACAAAATATACCCTTAAAACAAATATTTACAGTTGTATATTCTCGACTGCATATATAATTATTTTGATATTTATTATTTGGCGTAGAATAAAATCCTTTATAATCAGCATTCCAATAAACGACAGAATGTTTCAGTTTCAATGGTGTATTTAACTAATTGATAAAACTCGTCCAATTTTTGTTGAGTAGTTTTTTTAGCTCAATTTTTAAAAAAATTAGAGATTATTGATTTGACTCTGTTTCACGATTTATTAATGTCAAAGGTTAATGAAAATATATATATATTAACTTCATTTATTGTTTGTCATTTTTAATTTTCAGAATTTTTAAAATTCTAGAATGAATCTGATAAAGATATAGAATACTTACGAAAATGAATGTTTTATATCATTTTTATTTCTAAGACATTCCAGTACCAAAGTTAATTAGGTACATTTTTAAAAAACTGCCAAAATAATTAAGTGGGCCAAAAATTGTTGAAGATATGAAGTATGACTATATGGTTTTAAAATATTTTCTGACCGCTAGGAGAATATTAAAAAAATAAAACGTTTTTTTACCCCTTTTTTCAATAATAAAGTATTAATACTTTTTATGATTAAATTGTATATGCAATTTTTTTAGTGGGTTTAATAGAAATTACAATTCGCTTCTATTGCTATATATCAACAAAAGAATGAGAAATTAGTAAAAGAAAAAATATAAATTGCATAAAAATTTTATTGAAAGATTTTACAATTGATCTATAACTATTTGACGCAAAAGATTGTCAAGCTCTTTGAAAAGAGGAATAAACAGACGCTATTACTTCAAATGACATTAAACTTTGTCTAAAGCATACCACAGTGCAAATCTGACTGAATTTAATTTTATATAAAATAGTTGATGATTAAAAATTGAAGTGAACTTATTTTGGGCAAGTATTTTAAAATTTGTGTGACAAGAAATTCTTTTAGTATTAGTAAATTAAGCGTCGCAGGAATCATACGCTCATCTCTTCTCGTTGTGTTGCGCAGAATATTATAGGCAACATATAAAAGTCTCGTTCACTGAATAACTCTTACCATAACTGAAGCGTAACTCTAAGTATTCACAGAAATACGATTTGTGTGTTGAAAAATTGAACGGGAAATCACTTCATATACTGTACAATACTATGTCACAGAATAATCTCTCACAACTTCCACAACATATCACAACATTAGCGAAAAGTTTAGATGGCCATCAAAAAGTGGATGTTCACTGTCGTATTGTAGTGTTAGGTTCGGCATGTGTTGGCAAAACTGCAATCGTTGAACAATTTCTTTACAATGCATTTCCTGTAAAGCATTGTGCAACTGTTGAACAGTTATATTGCGCTCAATACGATGTTAAAGGCACTGATAAATAGCACTGAAATGCGATCAGTGATAACAATTTTTAAATTATGTTTTATCGTTTGAATAAATTTATGAACATTATAACTGACGATATGTATATTTTATTAATTAAGATTTTATGCTTAATTTGTATTTTACATGTATTTTATGCTAAATTTGCAAAAAATTGTTGACAAAATAATAATTAATCTAATAATTAGTCACATTATAATTATATGCAAATAAATTACTTTATCTTCCATTAACTCCGAGTGCGTTATTTTAAATTAAACAAAATTACTATAAAAACAATGTCTGTTAATCTATAGGTACAATAACACTGCACTGCATATATTTATTTGTAAAGTTCGGTACATTTATTTACAAAGGTTCTGCTTTCAGTAAAAATTATTCGTTTTTTAAAATAATTGTGCTAATAATATTAATATTATGATTGATTGCATAAATTTATGTTATAAACACTTATAAATTATTTAGACATCCAGTTTTGACACGAGAATAATTTAAAAATTATGATTTTGAAAATAATTATCCGAATAAACTATTTTGAAGGTATTCAACAAAATTCTGTATCTGTAAGAAAATCAATACTTTGTTTTGGTAAAGTTTCGAACGCAACACAACACAACACAACATCATACATACACTCTCTTATATCTAAGCTTTCAATTAGACTGCGAAATTTATGAATTTTTTTGGTCCGAGCCCGACTTAGGCCCAAAAGTTTAAAGCCCTGCCTGGCCGAGCCAGAATATTTTTTCATTTCTTAAGCCGGGCCCGACCCGACCGACAAAATCTTTCGGGGGCCCGCGGAGGCCCGATAATTTTATTTTAGAAGTCTAACTTTATAAATTTACACTAATTATCGAAAGATATCGCGTTTTATTAACTCTAATTTGATTATTATTTAATTATTCTAATAATTATTGACTGTTTAAACAATAAAAATTTAACTATAAATTTTTCTTTTTTTTGACATTCGAAGCCCGAGCCCAGCCGGATATTTTAGTTTTTAGGCCCACACCCGACCCGACGTAATCTGTCGGGCGCCCGTTTCGCAGACTACTTTCAATTATACGAATAAGAAAAATACTGTACGGTTCCAAGTTTTTGCGACACAATTCACACAGACTTCCAGTGTAGTGGGTCAGTGTTGACTCGTGACGCGCACAGCATTACTCTCTACCATAACTAAAATGTTACTCTCGTTTACCTGTTAACCCTCCAGTGGAATCGTTGTTCAACTTTCTAGTTGGGTACTGGTGGCAGATTTTTTATGTATTGTACATAAGTCAGCTTCCAGTTGCTGTCTACGCAGAAAAAATTTTTCTGCCACGATTCTGGCGAGTTTTAACTGTCGCGTTACTTTTGCCTGATTCGCACACTTAATGCCAGAAAACAAACATTACAGGCTCAAAGCACTAAAATGTTATACGAAAAGGGGCAATGAAATTCGGAGATTACTTTAAATTAAATTTAATAACTCCGTTAATTAAATTAATAATAAATTTATTTTTTGCATTTTAATTTGCAAATATATTTGTGAGGAATAGCTTAAATATTTTGGCTCTGTTGGCATTATTTTATATAATATCACCATTCAAACTTTTAGTGGCAGGAAATTTTGCCACGTTTCTGCTGGAGGGTTAAATGCATTTTTCTGTTTTATATCTCGATATTAAATCTAAACATACGATATGCCACAACAACTTAACTCACACATTCCTTATCTTCATTGTCTATAAATTTAGATTGCAAAACAAAGTGGAGTGTTTGACAAAAAAAGTTAATAATAATAATAATGTCATTAAAATATTCCAAGAACTAATGAAACAAAAACACTCATAATGAGTGCCATACGATTATGGACCAACAGTTGCTAACATCAAACAACGCAGAAGATCACTACCCGAGTATCCAATGAGTCCAGTCTGTAAAGACAACCGTGGAATTCCTAAACGAAATAGTTTTTCGATTTCTAGAAATACAAATGATAAGGAAATAAAAAATAAAACATCATTTTTATTATGCTTAGTATTTATGGAAGTTTAATTATTTTTTGTTAAATATATTCTATACTGTATTTTCATATTTTAAATTAGTTTCTTGTGCTAATAAAATGATACGATTTAGTAAAGTGAATCACATAATCTATATTTAAATGCTTACATCTTAATCTCTTAATGAGAGTTTAGTTCTACAGCCGAATTAAATTGTAACTATGATTTAAATAAATTATTTATGAAACTTATGTATTTCAAAATGAAATTAATAAAAACTTTTTTGCCATTTTATGACATTTACTAAGGTGTAAAACCAATAAATTAAATAAACACAATTTAATGTTTGTTACATGTCATAAAAATTTTATTATTCTTATAGTTTTCTAATTTGATAACTAACTTCTAATTAAAAGTTTAAAACTTTTCTTTACTGTAAAATTTATTAAATTTCCTATTACTAAGTCAACTGTTCGCTCATATTTGGTGTCATTTTTTATATCAATAGAAGATTATCACAAGACAATATTTAATTATTATTTACACTCACAGTGTGTCAAATATTTCACGCAATTTTATTTTTTACTTATCACACACACACACACACACAAAAAGCTTTAATCCTTTACTATACTCCCGCACAAAAAGTCATTCAATTATCTATCAATGTGTGTGCAAACATACTAAATTTATAGAGCTTTGCCCGTTCATTGTCGTCGATTTTGATATGTGGGCATTAAATGAATAATTAATGTCTTCTCGAATAACGTGATAAATAAGTGGTTTGTTATGTTTTGTGTGCTAAAAAGAAGCGAAGAATGAAGAGCGAAGAATGTCTAATAATGAATTAAAGAATATTCACCATTGCTATTGTTTTATTTATTATCAATTACTTTAAATACAGTTTGCACTGTTAATTATTTAGAAAATTGAAATGAGTGCTACAAAATTAGTAAAGTTGTCGTCCGTTTGACACTTGTCTAACCGACCCGATCAGCTAAAATATTTTTAAAAAAAATAACCGAACCGATAAAAACCGCGGTTTAAACCGCCAAACCGCCAGCTGATAAATTATTGCTTAAAACTCTCATAATATACAAAAATACATAGATTTTACAGAAAATTTTAATCTTATAAACTACTTTAGAAGAATTGAAACTTATTTGGATTATAAATAAATAAATATTCTTATTTGAAAGATTTTCAAAAAGTTGAAAAAGAGTTAATTATACTTATTTACATATTTATTCTTGAGAAATTTAGCCATTTTTGTATGTTTTCTGCAATTGGCGGTTTTGCGGTTTAATCGCGGTTTTAACCTTGAAAATTAACTTTTTTTCAGTGGATCCTTACATTTATTACTAAATGCGGTGGTAAATATTTATCAGTATTGAGTTAGTATTTGTTAATATTGCGAACACACTTATTCAAAATTCTTTATCACGTCTTCTTGTTTTCTTTTATTTTTGTTTCTTTTGTTAAAATAATTTGATAATCAATGCAATCGGGAATTTGAATATAATGGTATATCAGTTGCTTGATTGCCATCAGTTTCGCATCAATTTTATCCTTGACCTCAATATACTGTATTCTTTGGAGTTTTTTTTATAAAATATCACAAAAACATGGGAATTTTTGTATCAAAAACCCAATCAAAAAGTATACCGTTGAATTTAGTTCGAAGATGTGAGGGGAAAACAGGGTAATTCTTATGAGGGTAGGAATATTTTTTTTGCAAAACCCAATCAAAATGTATATCTGATCTCAGAACGAAGAGATCATGGGTCGTGTATGGATCGGGAATTGGGTAGAGTAATATCAAGTCGGATCGGGTATGGTTGTGTCATGTATGTGATGGGTCTGGGTAGGGTTGGATAGGGAATTGGTTGGGTTGGATATGGTTTGGATAGGATTTTGTAGGGCATGGATCGGGTTAGTCGGGTGTGTGTTGGTGTGGGTTTGGTATGTGTCTGGTATGAGTCGCGTTAGGGCCGGGTATGAGTCGGGTCTGGGTAGGTAAATGGTGCGGTATGGGTCGGGTGAGTCGGGTGAGTCTGGTGAGTCGGGTGGGTATGTTAGGGTAGGGTTGGAAAGGGTAGGGTTGGGAAGTGTAGAATTGGGTTGGGTTGGGTAAGGTCTGCTGTGTCGATCGGTTAGGGATGGGTCGGGTCACTTCAGGTGAGGCCGAATAGGATAGGGTAGGGTATGGTATGGTATGGTATGGTATGGTAGAGTGGGACATTTTTGCAAATCCCCATTAAAATGTGTATCAATGTCTATTAATATTAAATAGAATCTCTCTCTCTCTCGTGTTTACAAAGAATATTATATTGTAATGAAATATTAAGTGCAACATAATTGCGAAATTCGTTGCGATCATCAGTTGTGAAATTGTTGAAATTAATGTCACTTTAAAGTTAAACTAAACATTCTGCTCGCAACTGTGTGGCATTGAGTGTTGAAACGTGTGACGGAAAGAAATCTCTTTTCTATGCAAATAGAGACACAAACCATAAACTAATTAAATGCGAATAAATTTATGTTCGCAATAAAACTGAAACTAATTTTCAATAAAAGTTGATAAAGAGTGTGTACGCAATAGAGTTGTGCTTTTGTTGATTGCCTGCTAAGCATTTAACACACAACACAAACCAATTACAAGTACTATTAATCAGAATAAAGCAAATGTATAACACAATTGAGTGATAAGTGAGTGGAACACACGTTTCGTTATAGTGTCCTGCCATTCAGTGATGAATACACTTCGAAATCAATATTTAATTAAGTCATGAAAAGAATTATGAATGAAATAGTATCCGAATATATATATATATATATTCTGAAGGTATGAGTAAAGCGGGGAAAATTATTTATTTATTCAGACCAAAATATTTTATATTATAATGACTAAAAACTGTCAAAATATTGATATACAAATTTTTATTTATTCACTCTTTAATATTTATAAATGTAATTAATTTTATAAAAATTAAAATATTGAAAAAATTTGAAGAATTCGAAAACCCAATCGAATTTAAACGATAAATTTTCAAAAATCAGAAATTATTAAAATAATATTTAATATTTTTTATCTGACTTCGTTAGAAAATTGTCAGATATATGGATTTGGGATTGTCGGTCTGTCTGTCACGCTCTCTCTTTGATAATAATGGGATTTTCCTCGATACTAATAAAGAGAATTTTCTCTTTGATAA
>JAQIVF010001504.1:0-13817 GCA_034698365.1 Steganacarus magnus | reverse complement strand
GCATATATTACAAGTATATGCTTCTAATTCATGAAATAAAAAAGTAGCAAATGCTATCATTTTGAGGCTCTAGTAATAAATACTGTCGAATCATTTAATTAGAGTAGAATTTGATTTTTCGAATCGCATACTGTTTTTAACACTTTTCTATTTTTAGAATAATTAAATTCCACGAAAATAAAGAATCACTTAATTTTTATTGTCATCATATTTACTTGGGAAATATATATTTAGAAACGCAAATATTAATAACTAAAATTAAATCTTGCGAATGATTTATAATTTTTATATTCATAAACTAATTGAGAATAACGAGAATTAGTGTGTGTTCCGTACGACATACTTCATAGTTTAGGATATGATGATGAACTTATTATTTGTTCATATCTTTTTTTAATAGTGTCTCTATATTTCAAAGCTTCTGAGAGGAATAATTACTCGACAAAAATAAACAACTATTTTAAATAGTGATAGAATATACAGTATAATGCATTTTTATTTAAATATTTATGCAATGATAAAACCTGATTGAAACGTTTCCATAAATATAAATGCACTCTTATTTCCTCTATACTCGTATAGAACATTATTTTATTCTACAGTTTCAAAAATAATTACTGCAATATAATTTGGAGACAAAATTAGTTTAATTTAGTCAAATCAATACGAAACATATTTAAATTTAAAAATCAATACGAATTTTAATTAATTTTTTGTGAACTGAGATCTAACGTTTTACATTATTAGTCATTTAGAATATTAATAATTTTTATACAGTAATTAGTTTTTTAACTTTTAGTATTAGTTATTAATAGGTTTAGAACAGTCTCGCGTAATAGTGACAAATTAAGTGATTCAATGACATTAGATTTATGCATAATTTTTAAAATTTTGTAGTTAACAAGTTTTATTTAAGAAATTAATAAATTTTTTATTAAATATCTATTAAAATAATTATGTTTTCATGAATAATATGAAAAATATTTTATGTATTCATTTTATGTATTCATGAAAATTTGTCTCATAAATCCGTTGATATTTGAACTCCTCACAGACACAATAAATTCAGAAATCTATATAACATTTATACTTTCGAGTTATTAGTTACTATGCAAAAAATAAATTCGACCGAAAAGTTAAACCGATATTTGGCTTTAATTTCAACCGAAAACCGACCGAAATTTAACATTTTTCTAACCGAAAATTCTCAAACCTATTCATAATATTTAAATTATGTACGATATTTTATCAAACTCTATAAAATCGTTTATCTAATCATTAAAGTGAATATAGTATGCTAAAATATATCACTGTGACTTAATTTTTGCTAAATAACAACCGCTCTATTTATTACCATAAAATTTAAAAACTCTTAGAATAGTTAGCTCTTTATATCACTGAATTTATCTTTATTAATGTAATGTAAGATTTAGCTTGAAAAAATTATTTAAATCTAAATGTATGAGAACTATTTATTTTTTGTTTATGATTTTTTTATTAAAATTTTAGTGTTTTACTAAAATAAATGATTCCAACAAATATAAGTTTTGTTTAACTTTCGTCAAAAAACCTTCAAATAAAGTACTGATATTTACTTAAATTAGTTCGTCTTTATC
Organism: Steganacarus magnus; assembly: GCA_034698365.1. Classification (NCBI taxonomy): domain Eukaryota; kingdom Metazoa; phylum Arthropoda; class Arachnida; order Sarcoptiformes; family Steganacaridae; genus Steganacarus; species Steganacarus magnus. The sequence goes on along the minus strand of JAQIVF010001504.1, from coordinate 12,201 downwards.
TTTTACTGATAAGATAAAATGATTAAAATAACAAAATTAATCAAAGCGTCATATAATGAATTTTCATTTAGACAAAAATATTAATTTTTTCTAGTGGTTTGACTTTGAGTTTTAAACGATTTTAATATTTTCCGATACTTAATTATAAAATGTTGTAACCAAATTTATGAATAAATGAAAAGATTAAATAAAGAAAAGTATTCATAGCATTAAGAGGACATAATATCCCAAACTTCCAAATATTTAAATTTTTATTAATTTATTATTTAATTTTTCGTTTAGAAATATTTTGATTATTAATTTATGGAACACATTATCAATAGTGATTAGAAAAAGCTCAGTTTGAGCTTAAGCTAGCTTAAGCTGAGCTGAGCTATAAGCTCGATTTTTTCGATTCTCGAAACTTAAAGCTCGAGCTTCACGCTTTGAGCTTAATGAGCTTAAATTTACTCAAAATAATGAAAAATAGTAATTTTAAATACATATATTTATTAAGTATAGCAAAATTACTTAATAAAATGTGAGAAAATAATATATTTTTGAGTATTAAAATATTATGAAATAAAATTTCTACAATTAAACATTAAAAATTAAATTAACCATATGAAAATCAATGCATCATAAGCTCCAAGCTCAAGGTCAAGCTCGAGACATTTTTAATAACCTTAAGCTCAATCGTATTTAAATTTAAGAAGATCAAGCTTAAGTTAAATAATTTTTGAGCTTAATCCCATCACATATTATCAGTCTTTTTTAAAATTCAAACTAACTGAAAATTCCTATCTCTAGTTAGATTAAATATCTTTATCTGTTTGATGTTCTTTACGTTTAGCAAATTTGCACAGATGCTCTACTGTTAGTTGATTTTATGAACTTAAGTTTAAAGGCAGCAAATAATTTTATAACGAATGCAATGTATATTAGAACGATAAATGTTTTTTTATCAGTTTTCTTCTATTGTTTTTGTATTTACAATGCAAGTCCATATTTTGAGTTTTCAGCTCCGTATGTATTGTTATATTCTTAAATTAATTTTAATACTTAACCAAAAAAATTTTATATTAAACAAAATTATTAGATTAACAAACTTTTTTAATCAAGGTTTAGTGTTTGTTTTAACAAATAACTTTGAATTTTAATTATTTAGTTAAGAATATTGACAAAAAATTTAGTAAAATAATATTTATGAAAAATTATCTAGTATTTTACAAACATAATAGAATTTCTTTCACTTTTCATTATCTATAAAGAAATTTAATTTTTTTAAAGCCTCGTATATAATATTTAATTTTTTTCCGCATATTTTAGAACATATTCAATAATTTCACAGAAAATTGTTAAACCAGGCGAAGAGTTTGTGGTTATCGTTGCATTAATCAATGTTACTGAAGAGACAACAATATCGTGTACTATCAGGAAATTCGACATAAATAGCTCAATATCAACGCAACCACTCGCCATAACAGAATATACATATTTGAATGTGAATCGCAGCGTAGATTCCTGCAGTGTTTATATTCCACAACGAAAAACATGGGGCAATGGAAGTTATAAGCTTGAAGTAAAAGGAATTACTGGATACAAGTTTGAGGAAATTATCGAATTAGAATACCGTTCAAAATCTTTGGTAATTCTAGTGCAAACAGATAAACCAATTTACAAACCAGGACAGAGTGTGCGGATCAGAGTAGTAGTCTTAAACAATCAGTTGATGCCTTTAGATGAAGAAGATATAAAATTTCTTGAAATACATATATTAGTATGTTATCTATTATTATCAAGTTATTTATTTTATTAATCACCCTTTTTTCACAAAACAGGATCCTCTCGATAATAGACTCGGAACATTTATTGTACGTATTCTTTTAGACTAATATAATAATAATATTGTTATATAGAGTAACTAATATTTTTTTGAAAAAATTAGAGTGCATTAAATAAAAATGACCAAAACATAAACATAGAGCGTTATCGAATGAACTCAGGAGTTATCGATGGAATAGCCTATAATTTGCATAGAGATTCAGTGCTCGGAAAGTGGAAAATTCAAGTGACGCACTTCGAAAAAGTTCAAGACTATGATTTCACTGTTGACTTTTATAGGTTGCCATTAGCAAAATTAACTCTGAGTATACCCGAGTTTCTAACACCATTAGACAATAAATTTACAGTTGAAATTAAATGTTTCTACAATTTCGGTAAACCGTTACACGGGATGGCGTCGTTGAGCGTAAAAGTCATACAGATTTGCGAAGACTTTAATTTAGATTTATCTAAGTTTCAGTTTGAAAACCATCCGTTGAAAGGAAATTTACAAAAAGAGTTCAACATCTCTAATCTAGTCACTGAAAAATGTAAATTACTAGTACTTAATTTTACAGCTGTAGTAATAGATATTACAACAAATGCCAAATATCAAGATAGTAAACTGCTAGAAGTATCAAACAACTATGTCTTTGCTGAGCATGAAAGAGTTGAACATTTTCGACAGGGAAATATAGTTGACGTGAAAAGTAAATTGATAAAAGTTCCAAATTTGCCGATAAAAGAAATTCTACGCAACATATCCTGCAAGGGACTGGCGAGTAATTACTATACCACAACCAATGAAGGATTAAGTGATAGTAATAATAATATTAGTTACTACAAAAATGAAATTATATGCAGGTATTATACAACACCCAATGCATATTTTTTTACACACTTTCTACTTTACAATAATGAAATTGTCGACGAGCTGTTTATTGAACCGCAGGAAGTATGCGTGATCAGAGAAAGGATTCAAATATTTACCGCAGAAATTCAACATTTAGTTAACGTGGACGATAAAGTGAGTTTCAAAGTAAAATCAACAGAGTTATTCAATCGTTTACATTTTTACACCGCTTCGAATGGAAGAATTTCGAACTTCTTTGAAAAAAATTTTCATGCGTATACTAGAGAAATAAATCTAGATATTTATATCACTAGAGAAATGTTTCCTGAGTTTATTATTGCGGTGTTTTTAGTGACGAAAAACTTTATTATTTCCGATTCGACAACTTTGAAGGTTTCAGGACTGTTAAAATCGAAAGTAACAATTAGTATGAAAACCTCACTGTTAAATGCTGGAGAAAAAGCGAGATTCACTGTTAAAGCTCCAAGAGATTCAAGAGTTTATTTACTTGGTATCGATGAGTCTGTTACTAATTTTGGTACTGGAAACGAAATCGATGAATATTCAGTAACAAGTCGTTTAGCAACTGTACCGTATCTTTTTTCTGAATTTACTGGAATTTCAAGATCGGGAATGATATATCAATCAAATCGTCTGAACCAATGCGAGTCTAACTTCACAACAATAGAGTGTCCCTCACGACCAGAAATGCCGCAAAAGCCTCAACCGGTTGATATAACAGATCTAATAGAGGCAAATGTTGTAAGAAATGATTTACGCGAAACCTGGATCTGGGATAATATTTTTATGTAAGTAAGAAAATGAAATTGTTTTGTGCTAAATTTACGTATTTTTTAAAGGAATAAAAATTCTGTGAAATTGCGAGCAACAGTTCCTGATTCAATAACAAAGTGGAAAATAACAGCATTTGCGGTTCATAAACATAAAGGAATTATTCTATACGATAAACCTGGTTATGTAAGTTAAATATATTCTAAATATATTTTTTGTTATTTATGCATAAAACATTTATATAACATATGCAGTTTATTTTTAAATATAATGATTATAAATAATGAACGATAATTTTCTTCCCATAAGTTAGATTAAATTTATTTACATTTAAGGTGAAAACATTTCGAAAGTTTTTTTTAAAACTAAACTTACCACACAAACTAAAGAGTGGTGAGACATCAGAAATTCGTATTTTATTTTTCAATTACTTAAATCACTCAATAGCTGTTGACATGGATGTAATCACTAGTTCTGCTAAAAGTTTAACCACTCAATCTTGCAAACTACAAGATCGTATCAAACAAAACGAAATCAAAGATCTAACCTGCTTTATAACCGCAAAACAAAATGGTAAGTTCAATGTCACTGCAAAAGCAAACGCTAGGTTTGGCGACAAATTATACACTGATGGCGAAATAAAGGAACTTTATGTGACACACGAAGGATACGAAATAGAAGTCGAAGAACGAGTGATGATCGATTTGCGCGATGGAGGTTCGAGTGTTGCACGGGTTGCGCACAATTTGAGCGAACATATTGTTGATGATTCGTTAAAAGTGTTCGTTACCGCCAGAGCACAGTTACTGTCGAATGCATGGAAGGTGTCATTAGTGAATGAAGTGCACACTTATGAATTGCAGGCTAACTTTCCGTATCCTTCAGGTTGTTGTGAACAAAGATTTGCAAATTTTTTCCCAATGGTTTTTCTGCTCAATTACTTGAACTCCACAAATAAGTTAACGATTAAAGAGAAAAACAGTGCTATACATTCAATGAAAATATATGTAAATTTACTATGTTTTCAAAACCCGAAAGATGGCTCATTTGTTGACTATTTTTACCAAAACGAAGATTACGAAGTGCTTAACAATAATGTAAAGAACACTCCGAGCTCTGTTTGGCAAACAGCGAACACACTAAAGGTTCTCTACTATGCAAACAAATATATTTATGTCGATCCAAACATAATTACTAATGCGATAAATTGGTTAAAACTTAAATCCGATAACTATTTATTTTATGAAGATAATAGGGTTATGATTGGCACAGAAAACAAAGAAGCGTATCTCACTTCGTTTGTCTACCTTGCAGTGCAGTTAAATGTCGGTAACGACCAAATTAATTGGATAAATCTTCTACACTTAGAAGATAATTTCAATTCATTTTCGGACACATTGGACATCACAATCACTTGCTATGTGTTTCAGATTTCTAATAGACGTTTGAAAGATGATTGTGTCAAAGTTGTTCTGTCGCGATCAGAATTAGAAAGCAATGGCATTCGTACTTTTATCGGCAATCAGAACAAAGTTGCTGCAGCGTATGCTTTAATGATATTTTCGCACAGAAAGTCTTATAACTATGGAATGGAAACCTTTAAATATTTGGTGTCATTTCCGCAACATAAAGGATATTTTGAGGATAGTCATCTAAATGGTTTGTGTTACGAAGCGATGGCTATGTTTATAACGATATTGCAACAAAAGGAAAACATAAACCAAGAAATAAAAGTTGAGTTCAATTACAAGAGTAATGTTAAACAGCTCGTTGTGAGATCTAGTGATGTTTCAGTGGGAAAAATTGAAATCGATAACAAAACATCGGACGTAAGTATAAAAGCAAGCGGTTATGGAACAGCACTCGCCAGTGTTATATGGAAATATAATACTAACAATATAACCGGGCGTTTATACACAATAGAGAATACTGTGGTCAAAGCGGGAACAAGTCTCGTCTTTTTGAATGTGTGCAATCGGTTAGTTTTCTAAAATATTTTGACTAAATCTAAGTACAGAGTAACTTGTGATGTGATAAGAGTCTGCTTAAACGAAATTCGAAATATTTCAGATATAACTTAGAGGGTTTGAGTTACAACGTTATTACCGAAGTTGATTTGCCATCCGGTTTTACCTGTTTGAATATAACTAAGGGATTGGAAGTGTTGGACAAAGTTGAGTATCTAAACGACAACACTCACATCAATCTTTATTTTAATAAGGTATGATTTTTATATTAATCTAGTAATGTTCACATTTTTTTATTAAAACAAACGTCTTTCGCTCGTTAAAAAAATTTGCTTTATTTTAGTTAGTAAATAATTTTGTTTGTTTCAAAATTGCTGCAATGCAAACACATCGAGTTAAAAACATAAAACCGGGCTCAATCACAACCTATAACGCGTATGGCGACAAAGAGATGACACAAAAACAGTTTTATGTGGAACCTGACGAGGAGGAGGAGGAAGAGGAGGAAGAAATTGATCTAGACTGAAATTTTATGTTTAAATTTGTCGACAACAGTTTAAAATTACGCTTGAAAAATGTATAAATTCATTAATGTTTAAAAAATTTTCTCCTATTTCTCTAATTAATTATTGATTAATTTAATTATTTAAAATGCTTCATTTAATTAAATAAGTCTATTTCGAATATTATGGAAATTGTTAAATAAAGTAAATTTTGTTTAAGTAATTATGACGACAAAATTATTAAATATGATTTTTAATAAGGTTTTATATTTTATTTATATGAGTAAACATTTTTCAAATAAAATAAATTCAATTAACATTTCAATTGCATAAGCTTATAGCTTTTCATTTGACTTTTACTTAGAGTACATTAAATATGAAATTTATTTTAATAAATTATGTGCAAATTATCTAACAATTATTAATAATATCTTAAGTTAAACTAATTTACTGTAATTTGGCGTCTCATGATTAAAGCATATATTAATTAGTTTCAGAGTTTAATATAATTAAGGATGATTTTAAAATCGTTGACACCATAAACTTATATCCTATAAATTATCTTTTTAAAAAACTAAAAGTCCTACTTTTTAATTTTAAGCACGATCCCCATCAAAACTGGTCACGCGCCCATATTGGAGTCGAGCGTATTTATTGTAATAAATTCCGATTGATACAATGATTGGCGAATTTAGCTCTTATTAATGTTCATATAAGTTTGTCTTATTTTTTTTAATTTAATTTCAAATTGCCGTCAACTCACTCATTACTGGAATTAAATTACCGCAAAATATTGATATGAGTGCAAATAAGCAGTGAATATTACTACAATGATAATAAATCACTAATTCAACAATGAATTAGTTGTGTCGTATAAAAGGCTACTATATAAGTATTTAATTCGCATTGGAAATTAAGCTCAACTATATTTGTAAATTATGTTTATCTATACCTTTACAATAAAATATTTGTTTTAGTAGGCTTAAGTAAATAATAATTCCTAACTTGTTATAAAACTATAATACAGCTCAACTTTTTAATTAATAATTATTTCATATGCATATATTCAGTACTGACTTCGATTTCTTCATTGATGCCGATCTCGTCCGCAAATATCTCAGTGTACGCCGCATTTGAATTGTCGATAATTTCTTCATATTTCTCATTGGAATTAATGCAGTCATAATTCACGGCCTCATAACCATCGTCTTCATCAATCATAGTATCGTCATAAGTGTGGTTTACATCAGTTTTTATAGTTTTTATTCGCTTAAACTTTCTAATTTTTAAATACAGATAAATGATTGTTACTATTAGTAACACCAGAATTGCCAAAAATATGGCAATAACTGTTGGAAATGTTTGAATCCAACTCAATTGTTTTGTATTGTCGTCGCTTTCCTCGTCATCAGATGTAATGTTCTTAATCTATTCAAATAACAAAAATTAATAGTTTTGGAACATGAAAAACAGACAAAAAACACTAACTTTATCGATACAAACTACGCCAACATTATTATAATTTATCGGACAAACGCACCGATATTGCGATGTAGAATGCGGTAAACAAAGGTGAGTGCAATCGGATTTTGCACATCTGTTAATTGTGTGTATCGGTGGCTGTTGTTGAGAATTGATTATTTTGAACCGTGTGATTGACGACGAATATAATTTTACAATAGTTTTTTCAATTAAAGTGTATCTCATTAGATGGTTAATTCTTTGAGACGACTCGTAGGCAATAAAATATATATACCCATCAAAAACATTAACCGAAAATATGAAATCATATTTTCTAGTAAATAACTTTTTGTGATTTTTTCCTTCAAAGTTTGAGGAGTGAATCACACCGCAGTCAATCCATAATAAATGTTGATTGTAGTAATCAATTGTGATTGAAATTGGATCAAAAAGCTCGTAGTTATCAATTAACACCAGCTTTTGACTACCGTCTTGGTTAGATCTTATTAGTTGGGCTGCACGTCGAGTCAATGTGCTGCTCCTTTCACTCCAATACACTTTGCTTTCGTTTGGATTAACCGCAAAACCTCCGAGATTTACATGCAGTTCCAGTCTTGCAATATCGTAGTGAATGTCAGTTTGATTTAAGTTGAACACCAGAATTTGACGTTCATAAACAGTATATACTAAATTATGCATCCAATCAAATCCTAAAACTGAGTCAAAATTAATGAAATCAGATTTTGTGTCATTTTTTTCTTTTGAATTGTTTACAGAATTATTTAATTGTGTCACAAATATTTTATTCAGATTATTAAACAGTGAAGAAGATGTCAGATTATCCATGTTAATGTGTGATAATGACCATAATATTAGATTTTTGTCACTATTATAATATAAAAACTGTATAATCTGGTTGGTATGATATTTGAATAATAATGATGAATTTTCAAGTTCATTATTAATAAAAGATTGCCAATTGATTTTCGATACTCGATTATGTTCCCAAAAAACAACCACCGTATCGGAAAAATTGTTCTATAAAACAAGATTTATATTTTTATACACCGAATTCAAAAAACAAAGTCATATTTTTGGTGTTTATTTGATATTCAATTTTTAAACTTAATAAATAATTTTTTTTACCTTTTCTTTGTACAAATTTTTAGTGAGTATTGTTTCATCAGAACAAACACAACGATAATCCTCAGACGGAATGTGCGGAATCGATAAACTCAAACAAAACGATTTTTCACACTCACTTGGTTGTCGTGACGCATCAATTAATCGCAAAATATGCGCGTCTTTATCGCCTTTCAGTCGTGACACTGTTTTCTTAAAATTAACTCTAAGCGTGTATACGTTAAAATTATAGATAAATAAAATCAAATCTCTGTAGACAGCGATATCACCGATTCGGTGGAAAGTGGTGTCTAGTGTTTGGCGAATGTTACCACGAAAATCAATTAATAAAATGTTTCCAAATCGCGATAAACAAATGCGTTTCGCTTCAAAATCAATGAGAATAAAATTAATATTCTGATCACTTTCATAAAGTAAGGTAGAATCACTTCCATCCGGATTTGCTTTAATAATCTGCGTGTTATTTGTCCAAAGTATAAACTTATCGATCGGATTAACCGCTAATTTAGTGAATACACTTGTTGTTACGTTAAAAACGTATCGATTAATAATGTTATCCAAAGTAATACAGTGTATCTTGCTTTGTAAAGAAAAATATATTAAACGATGAATCCAATCATAGCTTAGTGAAAACATATTAAACGCTTCAAAAATCAATTCACTGCTAAAAACTTTATTAAAAGTTTGGTTACTTTTAATTCTGTATAATCCCTTGTACTGTAACAAAAATATCGATCCATTATTCACGTCAAAATCAATATCAGTTACTGTACGGCTAGAAATATCAATTAGGCTTTCGTTTTGAATCACAGTATTGTTATAAGTCATACTAAGGTGACTCACTTCAAATCGAGCCTTTTTCAGATTCACTGTCATTAAAACAGGCATTTCGCACATAAATTGGTAGTTCGGTATATATAATAGAAGAATGTTTATCAAAATTAAATTCATTATGTTTTAAATTAAAAACAGTTTTTATTATATAATCTTTTATTGTTATTTTAATTTAACTAAACATTAATTCATCAATTAGTAAAGTAGTTACAATATATATTAAGCAATTGTTAACAACTGAGTAATGAATCATTTATTTGCTCATCAAGAGTAGGTGTAGGGATGTTAATCATTTCCTCTTGCATTAACTTCCTAATGCATAAAATTATATATCTTGTGTTTGGTGAACAGCTAATCATACTTTTGTAATGTTTTGGCAAAATCATTTTGATTTTATTTAGTCTGAGACATAATAGTTGCAATTTTTCGATGATTTTGCATGTAATGGTAGTGATGCACATTTTAACCGGTTAGCTTTTAACCTTAACGGTTAACCGGTTAAAGTTTATGTTAAAGTTAACGATTTTATACAGAGTTAAAGTTAAGGTTAAGAATAGTTTTAACCGGTTAAGTTAAGAAAAAATTCCAGTTAACCGGTTAACTTTATTAACTTGTTTTCCATGTTTTTTGGTCAAATTTCAAAAAATAAATTCACTTAAAATTTCAAAACATCATTTAAATTACAAAAATGTCTTTGATTGATTATTTTTATTATTAAAAATAATAAAGTATTTATAATTTAAACCACTCTATTAAAATAATTATGAGATTTTGTAAAAATTAATTGAAAGTTAACTTAGTTAACCGGGTTAATCTTATCTTTTCCGGTCAAAAAAGTTAACCCGGTTAACTTGCGGTTAACTGAGTTAGGGTTAAAGTTAAAATTTGTTTAACCGGTTAAAGTTAAGGTTAAGAAATATTAGAAATTAACGGTTAAAAGTTAAATGATTTCCTTAACGGTTAACCGATGTGCATCACTATGTAATGGTAATCATTAATTAAATCACTGTTTATAATTTAACAGAAATTTCAGTTATAGCGATACTTTTGAAAGTTTATACGTTAAAATAAAATAATAGACTGTCAAGGAATAGTCGCAATTAACGGTTGAATTTATAGTCGAATTTTGATTGAAAAAGTCAAATTTCGGTGTTTTCGGTTGATAAACACTATTTTCGGTTTTTTCGGTAAAAATATTTAAGCTTGAAAATGATCATTTAAATACTTTTAATGTTTACATATAGCTTAACTGAAGTTTTGAGTCCTGATATTGATTAGCACTGTCTGTAACTCGAAAATGTTAACAGTGTTGTAAAAAATATCTAAATAAACTTATATACAATACGTATCAAACTGTGACCGTAAAGAATATAGCATTAATTGGAAAGCATTAAGTAATATGATTTGTCACCAAAATAAATATAGAACTAAATATTTTAAATGATTTGAAAAAATAAAATTTTTATACAACACAATAATAATTATATATCGCATGTGTGCACAACATTTGAAATCCAATTATAATTCTGTCGCGTGTTTGAAACGCACACACATAAACATATATCGATTTCTGGTTAACTTTAAAATTTGTTTTGTAATCGATTTTTGTTTAGTAAAAGAAAAACATCTCAAAGTTTCACAGTAATGACTACTTTAACCTTAAATTATGATCTTTCGATAATACGTATTTTGCATATAGATATCGATTTACGAAGAAAATTAAAATTTTTCATTTATTAATGTTTCGATTTTACTGTAAACAAGTCTAAGACATCTTCAGAAAATTTTTAGTTTTTACGCGTTAGTTAAGTGAATTTGCAGTAAGATTTACCACATAATTTATTAGGTAAAAAATATAGAGAATATAGACTATAATTTTAAAGTCTTTAATTAAATTTTTTTTTGAAGTTGTTATACTTTATAATCAAATTTCTCAAAAGTCAACAAAGTTTACAACTGTACTCATGCAACCATTTAATAATTGTACGTAACATTAGAATATAGTTAGTGAAAGGTAACCTTCCAGTAACGAATTAGTGCCAGTGTTGTTGGCTTTACACTAGAAAAATATTTTTTAAAATTTTTAATCACAAGGCGTTGTAATAGTAGGTCAGGGTTAGAATTTGTTTTTATAACAATGATGCTGCAGCGGTAAATAACGACTAATAAATCTCAAAATATATGAAAAAAAGTTTTTATGAATAGTGATTAAATAATAGATAATCTGTTTATTATGTCACCAGATGAATCAAAATAATTAAAAATATTTTGTTTTGCTTAATTATTATCTAAAAATTCAAAAATTTAATAAACTAGATCAACACTAATGTAATCATCATAATAAAAGAATCTGTGTCTTATTGCTGGAAACAAATTAAAGTTAATTAAATAAAATAAGTTATGCCGACCCGCAAACATCTTTGATATATGGTGTATCTTCAAAATAACCAAAAGATAATAGATTTGGCCATATTAATCAAGCTCTAATGTAAGTATATTTAGAAATTTATTCAAACAATAAACTAACTTTGATATAATTAAAATAAATATTATTGATTCGAATATATTTACCATAGTTTAGTCCATAAACATAACCAATTTACCAAATTTTTTGTTCTGTATCGTAAACATACTATTTATAAAATATATTATTATAGATAAACGCTTTAAACTTTAAAGCATAGGTTAGTTTTGTAAAAAAAATTATTTTCAAATTAAAAGTTTTACATCGATATAAAAAGAAAAAGCAGTGAAAATAGACGACCAGTAAATAGACGACCAGTAAATAGACGACCAGTAAATAGACGACCAGTAAATAGACGACCAGTAAATAGACGACCAGTAA
>JAQIVF010001503.1:0-13822 GCA_034698365.1 Steganacarus magnus | reverse complement strand
AGTGTTAATTTCAGCTTAAATCTCTATAATTTTACGATAATATGTAACAATGATTTTAAATAATTATTGGTTAATAAATCATATGTTTATTTCGATTGAAAAACATTTTATTTCAGTATTAAAATTTTTGAAATTGTTTCTTAGCGCCCGCAGATTTCGTCACTTTAAGCACATTGAATCGAACCGTTTTGCTCAATGGTCGACACTCTCCTATTGTCACCACATCACCGACCGCTACATCCCTAAAATAAAGCATACAATTGTCTTAATTAAATATTGTGTTTTAATGCAAAACGTCAATATAAGCTATCAGATAATTATCAGTAAAACACATTTTGTCACTCAATGGTGATCAGCAGACCGTCGTGTTTAGCTCATCATATATACATTATTAAAATGTGAATTAACTTGATATCAATACCTAAAACACGGAGAGAGGTGAACAGACATGTTTTTGTGTCTCTTCTCGAATCGATTGTATTTTCTAATGTAGTGAAGATAATCGCGTCGAATCACTATAGTTCTTTGCATTTTCATCTTAATGACGACACCCCTCAGTATTCTGCCGCGAATCGCAACATTTCCAGTAAATGGACACTTCTTATCGATATAAGTGCCTTCTATTGCCTGTTATGAGTCAAGAGTTAGTAAATTCAGTGTTATAGTATGGTATGGTTTAAGTCAATTTAGTATTACATCGCGCGGTGTCTTAAAACCTAATCCTACGTTTCGCACGTAACGTAAACTTCTTTTCGATTTAGTTTTACCGATCGTTGGCTTTCGGTTTAGAAAAACTGTGGGTTGCTTTTGAAACGACTTCTCGGTCTGAAATTAAATCATTAAATGCGTTCGATTAGTACTGTTTGAGTAAATACTATCAATAATGAATTACCTGATCTGCCATTATTTGATTGAACTAAATTAAGTTAGTAATCAAACTCAAACGTGGGACACAACCAACACAACCATTAATAGAGAACGGAAAAGGAATTCATATGCTACTGTAATGCATGCAATACAAGTGTATAGCAACACAGCGCTATCTATCGCACACTCAACTTTGCACGTTTTGATTCAGCGCTCAAAACAAATCCAAATCATAAATCTAATGCACTCTAGACTATCTACAAACCATTCAATAGATCAACACATCTTATGTTCACAACTAAACTTTCTTATAATCATTCTTTTCATTTAATAGATTTAAATGACAAAATGTTGTAAAAATATTGTTTCATTAATTATAGTTAAAATATTAGTATGAGAATTACTTACTTTTAAACATTAATAAAAACTTGACTAAAAGTAAAAAGTACTGATACAGTACTGTACGTCTTAAGTTGATTACGAATTGGCTAATTTGTATTGCTGTAAAAAATTTTTAAAATTAAAATCTTTCTCAGTTTAAGTGAATACTGTTAAAAAATTTTTACAATATTAGTGTTATAGTAAACCTTCTACAACTAACTTTGTTTCATTTACTGCCGAAGATGTAGTTCGATGCCAAACTCTCTAGTATATCAGATACAATATTGAGGTTACATAAAAATCTTAACTCATCGGAAAACTCTGGTTCCGAAAAGAAAAGAAAAAGAAGAAATCGAAATCAGGTAATGAAGTGGAACCTCATTTATCGAATCATACTTACGCTAAACCAACTCTAGATCAACAGCCATCGGCATCGCAATGCACACAACCAAATAATAATAATAATTTCTTGCAAACGTTAACCAAACTAAGTTCTGGTGCTAACAGGTCAACAAACATCTACAACAATGATTGTTCAAATAAGTCAAGCAAGAGTCAAATAAGTCAATTATTGTATTTTGTTTTTTATAACTAAATTATCTAGAAAATGGTTGTGAGTGGACACCATATTTTCATTTTATATTTTAACCGAATAATTATTTTGATATTTTCCGAAAAATATGGGCAAAAGTTTTTTAACAATCTTGACCTTCTATTTAAACTTAAAACTATAAAATAAATCTCTTTGATTGTCAAAAGACAGAATTTCAAATTAATGCCTAAATTCTAGCAATAAAAACGTGAAACTAAAAAATTCAAAAGCATTTTATATAAAATGGATTTTAAAATAATTAATCATTAATTTTATCGTCATTATATTTATTTAAAATGTTAATTTTTAATGTTTTCTTTATTACATTGCGGTTTTGGTTTGTGAAGAATGCAATGAATGGTTGCTATACCTATGCCTATACGCATTGCAAGCATATATGCATTCAAATTCGTAGCTTTTTAATTATTATTACCAAAATAATACGAAAAGCATAAATAAAGGTTAATCGCCTCTACGTTCTATTTTGTTGTTTAGTGCTAACACTGTTTGATGGGTTTGCTGTTAAAACTTTGTTTTAAATATATTAATTATTAAACTTTGATTCTAATGTTTAGTATTGGTTTGTAATGAAAAATTGTTTGAGAAAAGTTTAATTATAATTTAAGTTAACTCTAATTTGAGTTAATAGTCGTAATGTTTAGTCGTAATTGATGTTTAGTTATATAATGTTGTTATCAATATTGCAATATTGGTAATCCGTGGGCGATGTTTGACAGTGTTGTTGTGTTGGTAGTGTTAGACGTTTGACAAGTTAGTGTTAGTTAGAAGCTATGCGTTTGCTTGTTATGATATATAGTTTTCATACTTTGCCATACTTTTCATAGTATACGTAAAGCTATGCCACGTCAACACACATAGACGTTTACGTTTGACATTTCATATAGAACTTGGCTTTAAACTGACCACAAATGTGTTTGAAATGTTTGGCAACCGTGTGACACTCTGATGGTTTGGCGATATGTTGAACTCAAACCTGAATGCCCATACAGGACCTCCTCATTTCGTCGATTTACATGTAAATCCGGGTATGTTTCCGATACGGAACTAACATTACATTTACCATCAAACATATATATATATGATATCATATACCACTTATATATCACTTCCGTCTGTTTGCTTTCAGGAGAATCTGTATCAATACAACTATTCGATGGAAATGAGACTATACTTCGTGGACCCGCGACCATAACTATGATATCTCAACATACATTCCCTCCCATACCTATGCCTGTTCAGGTAATGTCGCATATGGTTGCGTATTGAACAAGCAATTCTAAAACATTAAATGGTTTGATTTAATAGGTACCACCAGGACATATGATTCAGCAAATAGTTGACGAAAATGGTACATTAAGACATATAATATTGTCGGCTCTGAATAATAACTCTGGCAACAGTCCATCTAACGCTGCATTAATGCCACAACAGCAACAGCAACAACCGTTTCCATATTGTTGTTGTTGCTGTTATAGCTGTACGGGAACAGTGTCCACATCAGCGTCTGCAGCACTGGCCCCGCCAACACTAGCGCCCCCTCCGCCCCCACCCCCACAAGTGCATCACAATATACTTGCATTTCCAACACAAGCAACACGTCGACGACTTCCAAGTCGTACGTATTCGCCATCTGGAAAGAGAGCTCCGCAGGCATTTTATAACAATAATAATATTGGAAAATCTCCGGTTCGCAACAAAATTACTTCTTCAGTAGCAGTAAATCCTATTGAAGTTGTTTCTAAAGTAACGTATCCAAACAGCAAAAACGCCACTTCTTCCGATAATAAGTCTTATGAGCTTAACAGCAATCAAGTTTTGGTCGGAAAGGCGAGAGTGAATCACAATGATAGCTGTCTAACAGATTCCATTCACGTTAACAATACTTGTAATAATAAAGAATCAAATGATGGTATTCGCAAACGCATTAATGATAAAGATTTTTCTCTGATGCGACAAACTATAACTACAAAAACAGCCCAACCATTCTCCTATACAAGTTTGGATTTGGAGCAAAAAGATTTAAGTGCTAATAATGAAATAATTTGCTCGCAATCAGAAGATCCAAAAAATTCAATCAACAATATAACTGATGCTGACATCAAGATAAATAACGAGGAAAATAATTATGATAATGAAAATGATAAACAAGTACCAGAATTAAATATATTAAACATTAAAAATGACGATCAAATAAGGGACGCATCATCTAATAAAGTTAATGACATATTATTATGTGAAGAATCTCTTTATGAATTTGAAGAACAAGACAATAATAGTACTGATTTGAACGAAGTAGACGATCAAATAAATGAGCAAAACTATAAAAACAGTAATACTCTTTATGATAAACAAACCGTATCAGACAATTCCAATCAATTGGATCAATTGGAAGATAAAATATGGACAAATGCAACCACAAATAATAACACAAACACAAACCAGAGCAACCAACAACACAACCAAAACAACCAAACCATAAATAACCAAAATAACCAAAACCACAAGCAACTGGTGAGTGAGCAATCTCTATCTCAATCTCAGTCTATGGCTAATAAGCAGCTCGATTGTAATGAATCACAATTGAATGACATAAATATATCAGAGGAGAATGTTAGCGTTACTGTTACTGTTACCACAAGTAAAGCAATTGAAGACACGTGTGAAGACAACATAGTTAAGACATCGCAATCACAACTGCAATCGCAATCACTTACAGCAGCACAGAGGTCTCCGAAACATTTGCTTCCTCAATTGCAACTTTTAAATCTCACATATACATCCCTTACTGCCAACACAGTTAAATTAAAATGGACGTATCAACAGCCACACTCACTACAAGACCAACTTTACGCGAAACATTATGTAGTGGAGATGTTGTCAAACAAAATCCCGGTTACAACCTCTATGGACGTTACACAAAATAGTCGTATAGTATATCAGGGCCATTCAAACAATTGCCGAATATCACATTTAAGTTCGCAGCAACAATATTCGTTTCGGGTGCGCACAACTTCAGAAGAGCATCTGGTGGTGAGCAATATTCTTACTATTACTACACCTGAGCAACAGCCAATTAGTAACAAGTATACTAAAAAGAGTAAACAGCAACTGTTGCAGCAGCAGATCCAACAGCAACAGCACCAGATCCATCAGCAACAGATGATGCTTCAACAGCAACAGCAAATATCAAACGGCTCTTCATCTTCGTGTCGATTGTCTGATGACGAGCCAGTTATAAGCAGCGATCAAAGATGTGCAATAGTGATATTATTGCTATTTACCTTATTTGCTCTTATTGTAGCTGTTCTTATTCAACAATTACTAACTGATTAATTCTAACACAAATCATGTTTAATCAATTACAGTATATTTATTCTAAATTTTATGAATTCTTATATTTTTGTGAAAAAGTAAATATAAAGATTATATATTATTGTTGTGCTGTAACTGCAATATTTCTGTTTATATAAAATTGCTATGTTTTTTATTTGCCCTATTTTTTTATTATCATGCCTTATAAGTATATGTTTTAATATATATTAAAACTTAATATATAAGTTCCTTGAGATATAAATTGCACAATTTTTTTAACAATTTATTATTTTACTAAATTTGATAAAATTTGAACTAAGATTTATTTACATTAAACAAAATAAAGGTTATATAGTGGTTATGCGTATATGTATGTACAGTATAGCCACTCATAGTGTTGTCTACATAATTAATATATCACAGCTATAATTGATCATAAAATTATTGAAATATATTTTATGGTGCATAGAAGTTAGTATAAGTATTATATAATATATTATTTATAAGTTTATTATTAGACTAAAGTAACATTTAAATAATTATTATCATTATTATTGGTGGAAAGCCATATGAGATCATGACTGGTTGCTAAATGCATATGTATAGCACCGAATACCACAAAGCAATGCATTATATTATGACTATTGAACGCATAATCGAAAAATCCAGGCCAAAAGCGTTCTGGAATTCTGGTGGTAGAGATAAACGCACCGATCAATGGCCAAATTTCCTGCATTGACACGTGGAATAACTGCATTTCTTGATTACTGCGAATAGAACCGGTATTAATACGAAAACCTATAGCTATGATTCGCATAATAAAAAGGAATGCGAAACTGGCTGGTCTTTTCCACGCTATGTCTGCTAGAATTCCTATACGCAACGCTAATAGTGACATGATTGCATACATCGCCAAAAACATATATTGAAACCAAATGGGAAACAGAACCACACTCGCGTACAAAGTAGTGATCGCACCAAAGCTTTGAGTTATCCATATTCCAATCACATCCCACTGAAGAAGACGGTAGTATACCTGTTCGCCCGATTTATGATTCATGAAAAGATGATAAATAGTGCTTCCCAACCACGGAGACCAAAGTGCAAAGTAGTGGAAGTATATTAATACCGAACTATTAATTTTCTTCCATGGAATTATTTTGTAGAAGAATACGAGGAAATATACCAATGGAATGCCATGCGTTAAGATATTGATTGTTTCATTGTGGAAGTAATACATTGATTGCAAACATCCCATTGTCGACAATTTTGGAGATCTATAACCATTAAGTATCCACGGATTAAATCTTAAGTAATGAGGAACTTCTGTAATTCTAACTAATTCATGAGAATCACATTCGTTTACATTTATAACGCGATCTTTGCTTAACTTTACATTTTTACCATTGCTTTCACTAAATAACATTTTATTTCTTTTATTAAACTTCATTATATAATAAGAATTAATATAATTTAATATAACAATCAATTTTTGCTTAAGACTATACATATTATTTATGGTTAGTGGTGGAAGTGGTCGCAGTTTATTGCAATTATCTTTCTGTATTCGTGTCAATATCATTAGATTTTATAATACATTTTTAATTTTTATCACAATTTAAATATTAGTTCACGCATTATAATGAATGAGAAGCAATAATAGAAATGGTTTGTATCGCAATCGCAGCACGCATTATCAATTAAATATAAGCATAGTTTCGATCGAACGCAAGCTTTAATTCAATACAATACTGCACATATTCAATGCTATACATGTCTTCATATTTTTCGATCAATAAAGTATATCATATGTAGTATAGTATCAAAAATTTGGCATTAAACTTATATATATATATATAATCCGTATATACTATTCTAGCAATGATTTTCTTGTATCCCGCGATAATTCACTATTCTTATTATAATAATTCTGAACAATAGAAGTTTGTATAAAACTAAATTTTTACATTCAATTTAAAATTAATCTTTAATGATTTTTGATCTCAAATGCATTTTTACTCTATAAGTAATTGCTTATGTGATTTAACGATAATTTCAAATTGATTATACCATAAAACAATTAAATATTTGATGTGTGATTAAAATAATAGCCTTAAATATGTTGTGCTTTTTAGGGTTTAGATGTTGGTTTTAATAGAGTAAACACAAATGAAAATTTACATTTCCTCAAAAACACTTTCGCGAATAAATGAGTTAAAATTTTAAATAAATTTTATATATAAAATGGTCTTTAATTAAAAGAGTAATAATTGTTTCGAAGTTATAATATAATAAAGCTTTCATAATAATGTAGTTCTTTTAATGAGTGTTTTTTATCAGATTTTAACAGTGCTATCCAACAATTACTTCACTGAGGAATCTCTTCTGGTTGATTGTTGGGATCTTTTTGTAACCTTTTTAAAAATATACGTTTCGAAAAAATTCGGCAGAGTGTACTACGGAGTTGTACGCCTTTAAAGTTTTGTACGATAATATTTCCACTGTTAATGTGAGAACTTTATAAGCACTCTAAAAACTCTAAACTATTTTTTTCGAAATATCTTTATTGGTTTCTATCGAAAAAAAAAGATTATAAAAAAATCTTTATACTCCCGAACAGATTCTCTAATTAACATAAACAAAATTCAGGATTTTCAGTAACAACAAATGGGTCTTAATATGCTTGTTTTAGTGATTCGTGCACATTTGCTATTTTTCCAGTTATACTGGAAAAACTCGGTCCATAAAGAAAAAGGATTTTTCTTGAATTTATTGTCTCTAATTATGATAATAAATATCGAATATTGTTATACAGGTTAAACACCTTATCGATTGTGCGCATCGATGTCAATCTATTGACAGTATATGTATATATTACCAAAACATTGTTTATTAATATTTAATAGTAGCGCAACCAAATTTAATATTGTGTCCACTTTATATGAATTTATGTATGTATGTATATATTCTTAAATTTGGTTTTGTAACAATTAAATATTAATAAACAATGTTTTGGTAATATATAACTTACATATACTGTAATAGATTGACATCGATGCGAACAATCGGTAAGGTGTCAGTGTTTAGCCTGAATACCCGAATACTGAAGTGTGTTGAGTTAAGAAAAAAATATCCATTAATATTTAAAAATTAAAATTCTTGACTTACTGCTCACCGTTCTAACGTCACCCAAAATAAAAGCTCTCCCAAATCCAACCCTATTATTAGATAACTTACCTATATGGCAACTAAACCCTCTAATGAAACTCTAATGGATATTTTCATTATCGTTAGTTAGGATCCATCAACTGAACTGCAATTACTCACATTACGAACACTCATCAGTAAGGATAAGAAAAATCGGGAAACACCCGCTTTTTATAAAGCCGTTGATTTTCGGGAATATAGTATAAATCATAGAATCAACTTAATTTAATAAAATTTAACTAAAATTAATGTTCCCGTTTTTAATGTTTTTTCAATTTAAATTCCCGATTCTTCCCGTTTTAAAGAAAATTTGCTATATTATTCCCGATTTTACAGTTATTTGAATTTAAAAATTAATTTTGACATTAAAATTAAATATAATTTTTTAAAATTTTTCTCCGATTTTTATTACTCGTTGGAAGCTATTTTAATTGAATTAAGTTCTATGATGTTTCATAAAATCTAAATAACTGTATAAAATTACTATTACTGATAATATTTTTAAATCATGTGATTTTTCGCACAATAAAAAATAACTTAATAAAGTAAAATATTAAAAAAACACTAATATTAATTTTTTATTTTTCCTGAATTCTCGTTTTTCACCATTTTAGTGTCCTGATTCCCGCCCGTTTTGGCAATTTTTAGTCCCGGTTTTCGCATCCTTACTCATCAGACTTTCCGTTAGTATATTGTAGGATAGACCCCATGAGAGGCAGTAAGAAACTAGGTTGAAAATACTGGATATTTCTGAAACGAGTTTAATCTAAATCTATAGAATTTTGATTAACGCATTTAAATTATAGAGAACAATTTTTTAAAAAATAAATTGTTTGTCCTTAAAAATGTTCTGAAGAGGTCTCAAACCCCTCTCAAACGTCCATTTTTAACCATTATAATAGTAAAGTTTACTATAATTTTGAAAAATATCCTGAAAAATTGGATAATGTTAGAAACTAGATAACCTGGTATTACTTTAGTATTAAAATGTATCAAGTCTGTATGTATTATGCTTTAAAGGCTCCGCCCCTAAGGGCCACACCCCCACGACACCTATATCATTGAACACAGGTCGAAGACAGATGATCAAGTATGGGGATCTCGAGGTGGTGGGCGCCCCCTATGAGTGTTTGGTGGGAATTTTTGTTACAAAACCCCAGAAACATGTATATTATTGAACTAAGATCGAAGAGAGGAGATAAAATAGAAGGCTCTCGATACATGTGCCTAAGGGGGTTGGGCAGGAATTTTTGTTACAAAACACTATCAACATGTATATAATTGAACACAGATCGAAAAGGGGAGTGCAAGTAGGGTCTAGATACGGGTGTAGTTTTTTTATAGAAAAACTTAACAACATAATTATCAATGAACTCAAATAGATGATAGGAAAGGAGACACATAATATTTATTTAAATATAAATAAATATTCTTTGAAAAAAAAAATATTATATTTAATTAAAATTTCAATAATTTTAGAAAATATTTTATCAATTTTATTAAAATAAATATATTATACGTTAAATAATAGACTTTTTATGTTGTACTTCTAACAGATTTTTTAAATCGTTAAACTTTTTATCGCGAGTCGCAATGATGATCTTGTAAATTCCAAAATTTTATTTGTTGCTTTTATTAGTATATTCATTGTTATTTTATCGATTTTTAACTTCAAAAAATGGTAAAAATCATTCTAATCTCCCGAAATATTAAAAACTTTACGTTTTTAGCTAAATATTTGTGTAAATATTTTAAGGATTTTTTATAAATAAATATTTAAATATTAGGTGATTTTAAAAAAATATTTTGTGTTTCCTTGATTATAAAATAGTGAAATATCAAAAATTCCTCGCTCTAACAAATATTATGATTCATTATTATTATTAAATCACTGTTACAGTACCGTTACGTAAAATTGATCGTAAGCTTACAATAAATGAAATGAACGTATTATTGTTTAGCAAAACTATATTTAATATGTGAAGTATTTTCAGAATTACAATGATATGTTTAACCAAAAATATGCTATTATTGATTGCCTTTATATTATCAATAATATTATTATTTAACTTTTATTTATTTGGATTTTTGTCGTTAATTGTATTATTGTTTGCATCGTTGATTGGATTTATTGGCGTTAATTTGTGTATTAAGCGTAATGTTGACATCACACACATTGTGGACACGTTTTGCGGTGACATCAATGTGAGCGAAGAGATATGTGCCGTTAATTGCGTCAATACTCGCACATCTCATCCGTTTAAGCGGTTAATGGTTAATAAAGCGGTTAACGATTCTGTGCAACAGATATTAGAATTAACGCTAAAAGAATATCTCGATGTATGGTATGCTGACATCGGTTTCGACGAAAATCGACTCAATTATGAATTGCGAAACATTTTTCGATATATACTCTCGAATTTGATTATTAGAGCGAAAAAAGTTAATGTCAGTGACATAATTCTTAAGAAATTATTGAAACTATTGGCAAATCATTTGGAAATGTTTATTAACGGAAAAAGACGATCAAAAAGCGCGTCAAACATAGAAGAATGCGTTCTCAGACAATACGGAAAGGATTTACATGTGGCTCTTGAGAGCAGACAACAAGAAATGATTTGGTTGTCGAATATTATACAACAATTGATGCCATGTCTGGTTCCACCCAAATATCTCAGTAATAAAGCTGTGGAATCATTTTTCAAAGAAGTTCTTGATTGTTCAATATTATTGCCAATTATTGATATCAGTGGAGATCCGGATAAAGTAAATGCGTTTCTAATACTATTATTCGATACCACACCAGTCTATTATGACCGAAACAATGGCCCAATGGTTGAAATACTTGAAAGTTTCACATTTAATAAACCAACTTCTACTCAAAATAATTGTTTTGGAATTGAACTGAAAACCATTTTATCCGATCA
Organism: Steganacarus magnus; assembly: GCA_034698365.1. Classification (NCBI taxonomy): domain Eukaryota; kingdom Metazoa; phylum Arthropoda; class Arachnida; order Sarcoptiformes; family Steganacaridae; genus Steganacarus; species Steganacarus magnus. Next base: position 2,515 of record JAQIVF010001503.1, on the reverse strand, counting down.
GCAGTTATTATTTCTTTTTACGCAATTTTCTAATGAAGAAGGTTTTGTTAATTTGGTTAAGTTTATTTTACATATGAATAACTTTAGCCAACAAATACTTAATCCCGATTTAACGGAACAACAATTGTCTGAACTACACGTGGAAGCATTAAACATCTATCGCTACTACTTTTTGCCAAATAGTATTGATTACATCAATTTCAGTGAAGATATAGTTAACGGTTTTAGTGATATTGTTAATGGAAAGTTTCAAGACGTGGAAAAGTTGAGAACTACAGAACCACTCTATCATTCATATGATTATGTTTATAATTTGCTAGAAACTCGTTATTGTCCTTTATTTTTCGAAAGCGACATTTATCTTAAATTAGTATGTGGTCAACGATCGGCTAGTTTTGACACATTAAATAGTTTTAATTCAAAACACGAAAAATTATTAACGAATAGTCACAGAATTGATAGCACCGAATCGTTTAATAGTTTGCAAGACTTTAACAATGATAATATGGAGTGTTGGGAAGCGCAGCAAAGGTATGAAAAGCTTACTCAAAATGATCTGTCAGACGCTAACAGCGAAGACCGGCTAAAAGATTTAAGTGCATGGAGAGTATCGATACCACACGTCGATTCTCGCGTTGATTCTAATGGCAGGGAATTTGAAATATTCATTATTGAAGTTCAAAGGTTGGACGTTCAGCAAAACGATTGTATTGATGTCGGTTGGGATGTCGAGAGGAGATATAATGAATTTTATGTGCTCGAATCGAAACTGAAAGAGTTTCATGGCGACAATTTTAATACGATTTCATTGCCCCCTAAACGATCCTTTGTTAAACTAAGCAAACCGTTTCTTGAATCAAGGAGACCTGATTTTGAAAAGTTTTTAAAACAATTATTAGCAAATTCCCGGTTGAAAGGAAGTGAATTAGTATTTAATTTTTTAAATCCATCTTCGGACGAATTTACAACTGGGTTTTTGCCAGATATTAAATTAGGAAAAATGATTAAAACAGTTCCCGCAAAATTTTCCAAAGAGCGTGGACAGCATTTAGAGACGTTTTTGTTATCATTCATTGCTTCGACAGAACAGTTACGACCAAAACCCAATAAAAATGAAATTCCAGAGTTATTAGAATATTCACCATTTGAATATGCAATGGTTAATATAAAAAATGCTTTATATGGCGACAATATGGCCCAATTTAACGATAATCAATTTTCTAATGAATTACTGAAATCTGAATTTAATATTAACCGCAATAAAATATATGTGCAATTAGAATATGTTTACGATTACCTCATGTTTCTTTTAATACGTTTTTACAATCTTAATAACTATTTATTGAAATTGCTTCTGATATTCAGACCATTATTGAGAAAACCTCTTCAAGTATTTTGTGAATGGTTTCTGTGCTATAAACTTAAGAAAACTGTTTTTATTGAGCAACGCTTAGTCGAAGTCGTTCATGTGCTTAGAGATGCATTATTTTTTGAAAAGGATTTGCCTCTCAGAACAAGCAAACAGAAAAAACAAAGATCTCAACTCGCCTTAAAATGCGCCAAAGAATTTATTCCAAACTGGATCATTGATTTGCTGGGCAAAGATAAACACGACGAAGTGGTGTTTTTGTTATTTTCCATTTTTCAATATCCCTTATTGAATAAACAATTTATTTATATTTCTCTTGACATTATTCTCAGAGAACTATTTTCTGATGTATTTTAATCAATTCTATTATTATTATAGTGTTTGTTAAATTATTTATATTAATTTATTTATTTAATGTTAATTTGTTAAATGTTTTAAAAATTATTATACTAAATAAAATAATTGTAATAAGTATTTGTTTTTAATTTTAATTGTAATTTTACGCAAAAAGAGTTAGATTCTTAGTTTTTAGACGTAATAAAACCCAGAAGTGAGTGAGAGATGATAGTCTTACATCCTCTGACTGAGTGAAACAAAGATTTTAACATTCTCTGATGAACTTCGGATTTTGTAAAATACTAACACTTATAGTCAGGTTGTTTCAACCACTTATTGTCTTTGAAGGCAACATTCAGAATTTAGTTTAATGGATCAAACTATCATTTTTTCAAACCTTCTCTGGGGGATCGACTTAAGCTTAAATACAGTAATAGAACTAATCGTTAGTTATTATTAAGCAATTATTTATTTTTTCTGAAAGTTTTTATTACGCAATCAAAATAAATCTTTCGCGATAAGCAATACATGCAAACAAGTAAACAACTTTAATGATTATTTTTTATTTAAGAAGTTAGAAATTATTTATTAGCAATAAAAATGCAAACTTGAAGAGCCATCTGTAGAGAATTGTTTTAATGTTAGCGCTGTATATATAATTCCTTTTCCGTTTCGTCAGTTTATGTGAGATATTTGTTATCATTATTTAACAATTGTGATAATAATTTTAAAGAATGGTAAGTGTGTTAATAGTTGTAAAGTACTAATTGTAATACTATTGTATTACATATTGTATTGTAGACGAAAGGC
>JAQIVF010001502.1:0-13825 GCA_034698365.1 Steganacarus magnus | reverse complement strand
GCGACACCGTGCGACTCTTGCGAAAAGCCAGCTCATTAATTCGGGTCTACGTGTTTAACAGTTACGCTGCGCCGCCATTAGCGTTTGGTCTGTCATTCTGTTCACTGGCCTTTTACTGTAGTCCAGCTCAGGCCGTCATTTATGGATTGCCATGGTCAATTTTGTACTCAATGGCGCTGGCGTATCTCAGTAATTTCAATATTCTACAAATGGTATATTTTGCCATAATCTGCCACTATTTCAAGATCAAATTGGATGTTGTGAATAAAAGCCTTTGGTGTCGCAGACCCAATAGAAATATTTCGTACACTATTAGCGAGTTTAATCAAATATACGCGGAAATCAACGAATATAATCGCTGCTATTGGTCCGCTTATTTACTATTCTTTTGCCAGTTATATGTATCATCCACTAGTCTACTGATTTATCACACACTGGGAAAAATGTCACTGTTTTCGCGTTTTGTGTTCTGTTACGCTGCGCTTATCGTTTCATCTGTACTGCTCTATATTTTTAACACCGCTTCGTCACTTGCTTATCAGATCAATAAATTTCATAAGAATTTAGTTAAATTACTATCCGAGAGTTCGAGTTTAAAAGTGAATTTAAGTGTAAAAATTAAGGTAGAAAGAGACTGAAATAATGTCTAATATATATATACGTTTTATCTAAGATTTAGGTACTGTTTTTTTCAGTTACTTTCTTTGATCGAACTAACTGGACAGCGAAAGATTGGTTTCTGGTGCGGAAAGCTGTTCGTCATCAACTATTTTAAATTCTATGAGGTATGTGTGTGTATCTGTGTGTGTGAGTTAAAACTGGTGTGAGCATTGTTGTTGTTCTACTACTGAATTTCATTTATTTGTTTATTTTGTTTTTATTTTCTAACAGATATTTATTATAATAATCGCGATTTTTCTTAAAGTGATAGAAATCTCACGTTAAACCTAATGTCATGTTAAGCAGCTGTAAATTATTAAGTTAATGTGATTTTAATTTCAATAAATCAAGATATTCTATTAATAAATTGGAATTAAATCCAAACCATGTCTTATTTTTTTATAAAAGTATTTTTAAAATAATCAATCGAAAAAATATATTTCAATTAAGTGTAAAAAAGAATGGAAATAATTTTTCTAACTTTCAGCTATATTTTTACTTATGTTAGCAAATAGACAAATAAAAAGGTCAAAAAAAAAGTTTGTTGAAACAAACTTAGTATTTGTGTGTATCTGAGGTAGAATTTTGTAAATAGTAAACAAAGAGAAATTTAGACATTAAATAAACGAATCTATTGATTAAATTTATGATAATTTAAATTAATATAGGAAAACAGTAAATAAGAGAAATAGCAAAAATAAAAACTAAGGTTATAATGTAGCAATGTCTTAAGTTTGTTAACTTTTATGAAAGAAAAACCGCTGGAAAATTTTATATTTGACAAATATAAAACTGTATGCACATCAATATGTAAAATCAAATTATGCAACAATATTATAAAATACAAGTGTGATTGGCGAATCTTACAAGTTATTGCAAGTTTATTAAAGTTTTAATAGTTTTATCTTCCTTATTTTTATTAACTGTTTTAAAAATTGTGTCGAATGAGTAATTTAGTTCATTTTTATTAATGAAAGATAGTTATAATTTTCTTAGATATTTAATTAATATATGAACACTTTTCTTTAAAGATCCTAATGTTTAATCGATTTATTGGAGAATAAATTTTGCAAATTTCTTATTTAGTTAAATAATACTTATATATATATATTATAGCTAAGCTTTACTATTCAATTTGTTATTTAATATAATTTAACAAATATAATTTAACTTAACAAAGGTCAAAGTTGCAAAAACAGATATAAAAGCAACTATTAACTTCAAAGTAGTGTTTGGCTTTTTTCTAAGTAAAAGAAAAAGCAAAAAAAAATTTTTACTTTTACTTTAGATTAAGAGAAAGTAAAATACAATCGAAATTAAATAAAACTTAAAGAAGAAAAAGTAAAATTGAAGCAAAAGGATATAAGTAAAAGTAATTTAAAATAATGAAAAATAACATGAAAAGCGAAATTAAAAAGTAAAAGTAAAATAACGAAAATCAATTTTACTTTTACTTAAAGTATAAGTAAAGTAAAATTGATATCGCTTTCAAAGACATAAGTAAAATACAATAGAAATTGAAAAATTCTTCAGAAGAAAAAGTAAAATACAATCGAAATTAAAAAGCAGAAGTAAAACAACACTACTTCAAAGTGAGAGAATTATGCTTTTTCTAAAGTTCCCTTATTTTTAAACTGGAAAATTTATAGTATAGGGTAGAATTGTTTTTGATTTTATAATTTTGATTTTGATTGTTTTTCGAATTTTAATTTTGATTAATTAAAATCAAAATACATTCATAAATAATAAAAATAACAAACTGCATAAATAACAATAAAAATTATAAAACAATCAAAATTAAAAATCGTTGTAACAACACACTTTTCACACTTAATTTTTTGTTAAAATTAAATAATAAATCAGCAATAATACTGTACTTTTTTTTGTTTTTTAATATAAACGTTAATAATAAATTAAAAATTTTCATTTATGGACTCGAATTTATGTATAAAATTTCTATTAACTAGATTTCAAATTTTCTATTATGATTTGGATTTTCAGAATTTTTTCGCTTTTAGTTTAATTTAATTTAAATTTACAAAAGTTTACAAATTAAATTTTTTAATATTTTTAAAAAATCGGGCTGTGACTGGTCCGATCCTCAACCTGTCGGGTCTATGTCGGTATTGGGCCTGAAATTTTACCAATTTGGAAGTCTAATGTAGATGTTATTAAGCATATAATATAGTAGAATAATTATACTAAACATTATTAAATTTTAATGAAATATTTTAATAAAATTTATTTACTATGCGTAAGTATTGACTAACTAACTAAATATAGATTATTTTAATTAAACAATGAGATCATTATAATTAGTGCCTGAATTTTACTGGTTTTATTCATTTTTAAAATTTGTTGTTTTAATTCGTAATATTAATTTTAAAACCAATTTCGTTTTATTTGGTTAATAATTTTTTTAAAAAACTAGTTTTATTTGTTAAAACATAAAAAGATAAAAAATAATACAATTTTTGACGTCTATTTTTGTTCAATCTTTTTTTTTACAAAATATTAGAGCCATAGTTTACAAAATTTTTGAAAAAACTATTTTTTATATATTATTTCAAAAGTGAATACAAATTACTATGTAATTTACAATAAAAATTTCACTTATTTAATGTTTTAATTTCGTTTTATTCATTAAACGAAATCTATTAAAAATTAACTTTGTTGTGTTTTATTTTGTTTAATTTGTTTAAACAATAAACTTTACGCACTACAAGTAATCAATAAACTGATGCAGTGGTGAAAATATAATGAAAATTTACATTTAATTGACTAAAATATTGATTAGTTTATTGTTTTTAAAGTTTCTCTAAGTTACAATGTTTGATTATTTGCTTGGTTTTCAACAAAATTGATCACTAGTAGTTGTTACTTGAAAATTTTTTTTCATATTTAGTTATTATAAACATAATATAAAATTATTGAAATTTTCTTATAGAAAAAATATTTTATAACGTTTTTATTAGTTCATATATTGTTGCTAGATTTAATTTTTGTTAATCTATTTATTAAATAATTTATGACAGTTTTCTAAACTTATTTAATTTTAATATTAATCTCCACCGAATTGGACAAAACATTGCAATACAGTAAAGTTAAAAATTTACGAAATTTAAAAATAAACGAAATAAATTTTATAAAAATATGATAAATTGTGCTATTAATTAATTTTTATTGGTCGTGTCAAACAATATTTGAATAAAGATATAGTCATCTTCGTCCAATTATTAACTTTATTATACGTTATTTTATCATAAAATTTTTATAGTCAGTTTAAATGTCAGTCTATGAATTATTCTTAAAGAATGAATTTAGATAACACTACACTCTAGTTTCATTGTGCAAAAAATTGAAGAATTTTAGAAGGAATTCAAAAGAACATCCAATATCTAAATTTTTTAAAAAAGATGATTATTTGATAATATAAATTGTAATTATGGTTATTTTTGAATATATTTTAAATGAAAAAGTCATATTCAATTTTTTGTTATTTTTTATTAATTCAATAGTTTTCGCGGGTCCTAGTAATCTCATAAAAAAACAAATAACGCAGAGAAAGTGCAAGAAAACATAAATATTATATTTGCCAGTAAAACATAGACTCACGTAGAGTTTGATTAACTTTACTCTTGTATGATACATCTCTACTATAAGCTCCAGATGTTATTTAGCATATAAAATAAGAGTTTAAACAGTGGCATTACTTAATCTTTATGAAATATTTGATTAAAACCTATTTACTTTGCGCAAGTATTGACTATCTATTAGTGTTGTGTCGTAAGCAAATTTTCTATTTTAATTTAATTTTGATTTTGATTTTCAGAAATTTTTTATTTTAAATGAATTTTGATTTTGATTTTATGAAAATTTTTATTTTAAATAAATTTTAATTTTGATTTTTTTTATAAATTTTGATTAAATCAATATCAAATTCAAAATACTGTACATTTTACAACATTTTATTTTAAATTTGATTTTGTGTAAAAAATTTTATTTTAATTTTGATTTTGATTTTCTGTAAATTTTTGATTTTGATTTGATTTTGATTTGATTTTGATTTGATTTAATCAAAATCAAAATTTAAAAAAGTCAAAATTAAAATTAAAATACCAAAATCAAAAACACTACTAATTAAATATAGATTAAATTATTTAAACAAAAGTATAATAAAAGTCAAAAATTAATAAAAACAAGACCGGAACATTCATAATAGAGCTCACTTTCTTGGTATTGTTAGGATCGCGTAAAAAAGGTTTTAATCACTGTTACTTTAGCGCATTGTTACGCATATTAATATACTAACGCGATAGCTAATAAATCTACAATTTTTGTAACCCCTGTACTAATTTTAACTTGAATGTAATCAATTATTAAGATATAGCAAAGAAGTGGCAGACTTCTTGGACTTAATAGATTTGCTAACATATAGACAATAGGGGACTGCGGACATCCAGAATGACACAGACAGACAGACATTGTCAAATCCATAAGCTCCCCTTTATCTATATAAAGTGAGCTAAAATTGCGTAGCATTATAATCAATTTAATATTAATAATTAAAACAGTTAATTAAAGTTTGAGAGCATTAACAAAAAATCAATAATCTGAAGAGGTAGTGTCAATATAGTTAACATTTAAATATTTAAATAGAACTATTGAACAATTTTTATGTGCGTTACATTTTCTGTCAGTTACAAAGTTTGCTTCGTTAGTTGCTTAGTTTTCAACAAAATAATTGATCACTAGTTTTACATGTTTAAGTTAATATAAACATTACATCATATAATTGTATTTTTATTAAAAAATAATCAATAATGTTATATTTATGTCTGCATATTTCTAATTTTGGAATTAAAATTGTGTTTTCGTAATTTATATACAAAAGTTGCTGTTTTTTAAAGTGAATTAACTAAAACAATATGCATTCTTCGCAACGAAATGATTTCAGTGTATCGCAAGTATTGCCTGCAAATGTGCGAATTGAATCCGCTTCCGATAATTTCTATAAAATTGGTTTATCGCTATATTATTTTCGAACAGCGGATCGTAAAATAATTTTCCATCCATTACTGGTATTTGCAACAAATTTCATTCTGAGCGTACGGTGTATTGTATCGCTAGTTATTGATACGAATAATCATTTGGTATTTGTATGGATTGGGGACTTTTCCTATTTCATAAAATTGCGATATCACTTCAATTTAATGGTTCTAATGTTTCTAGTGTTTGCGATATCTTCGCAGGCAATGCATTACTGGAATTATAAGCGCGGTATAATACCGACGTATTTAAAGCCTTTTCAAATGATGTCCGGCTTGATCACACCTCAAAGCATAGGAATTAACGACAAGCGCGATGTTTATAATCTAGTGGCCAATACAAAACGTTTGATACGAATTTATCAGTTTAACAGCTACATGACACCATCGCTAGCATTCTTTCTTTCATTCTCTTGTTTGGCATATTACTGTAGCCTAAAGCAAACTGTTATTTATGGATTGCCATGGTCAATTTTGTACGCAATGGCTCTCGGGTTTCTGACTAATTTTAACAATTTACAGATGGTCTATTTCGCCGTAATTTGTCACTATTTCAAGATCAAAGTAGATTCGGTGAAGAATAGCCTAATAAGGAATAAAAATAAAAACATTTCGATCAAAACTATTAGCGTATTATCCAATGTTTTTGCTGAAATCAATGAATATAACCGCGACTATTGGTCGCAATTTTTACTTTTCTTTTGCCTCATATACGCCACAGCTGCTACTTTACTAATATATCACACACTGGGAAACATGTCACTGTTATCGCGTCTGGTGTTCTGTTACGCAGCACTTGTCGTCTCGTCAGTGTTGCGCGTAATTCTCAACTACGCCTCTTCACTGGCGTATCAGATTTACAAGTTTCGAAAACATTTGGTGAAATTAGTAGTGCCATCGCTAGACAGATCGAGTTTGCAGATGAAAATTAATTTAAAGATTAAAGCAAGTGTCATTGTAATGATTTAGACTCCCAAATTGTTAAAATTTTCAGGCCCAAGTCCGACTTAGGCCCGATAGGTTGAAGCTCGGCCCGGCCCGAGCCCGATTTTTTTAAAAATTTGAAAGCCCGATACAATTAAATAGTAAATATTTAAATAAAATATATTTCCTTACATTGTGTCATTATTTCATCTAATTTACTATAATTAAGCAACTCTCTCATGTTTTAAACACAATAGAAGAGTTATATTGAGTGAGATTAAAATAAATTAGCATCACATAAAATTCGATAAAACCACAAAATTGCATCAATAATATTAAAGTCGGGCCTTTTAAAAAAACTGTAAGCCCGACATTTTTATTTTCAGGCCCGAGCCCGACAATGCTCTACGAATTTTGTCGGGGGCCCGCGGCCCGAAAAATCGGGGGCCCGTTTGGGAGTCTATAATGATTATTTACAACTAAAATATAAATTATTATTTATGTTATTAAATAATCAATATCTATATCTACAAAAAAAAGTAAATATAATTATATAGTAATTATTTTTAGTTGAACTCATTAAACGAACAAATTGGTCAGAGGAAGATTGGATTTTGGTGTGGAAAGCTGTTTGTAATCAATTATTTTAAATTCTATGAGGTAAAACTGTTTTATTGTTTTTGGCCCTCTATATATTTTTATTAATTCTTAATTTCGTTTTTTTCCCAAGATATTAATAATTATAATCGGGATTTTTCTCAAATTGGTCGAAATATCACGTTAAATTTTGATAGATTTCTAAAATTATTTATTTAATAATTCTACAATAAAATTAACATATAATCCTTTAATAAGTTTTAAAACAGATAAATTTTTAATATATATGCTTAGTCTAATAACATTAAAAATTATATCTAACTTTGATTAAACTAAAAACTGTTATGTAGTATTTTAGCTGAGAAGATAATATATAAATTTTATGTTATTTTATAATAAAGGACTTCACTAAATTAATAATTAATCCTCAAATAAAGCAATATTTTTTCTTGTATAATGTTATATAAGTACCATAGTTAATATTAAATGTTTATGTCAGAAAGTAACTGTGTTATTAATAGAATAGTAGTAATGTAAATTTTAAATAAATATTATTATTACAAATGCTTACACTTTTAAATACTTTTATGAAAAACTAATAGAAGCTTGTTTTTTAATTGAAAATTAGAAATACAAAATTAATTAATTTGCTTAAATTTTTTATTACTTCTATTTAAATTTTTCTATTTACTCTAAGAAAATTATAAGTAAAATATAAAATATAAACTACTCGAAATAGAAAATAAAAAGTAATTTCTAATTTTAAAAAAGTGAAATTAAAACAACACTATAATTCCCGAGAAATATTTATAATTGTTATTTTAAATTTATTTTAGATAATTGTTTAATTTATTAGTACGATTGCTACAATTATTTAAAAAACGAAATGAAAACGTAATGCCAATTTTAAAAAACAAGAATAAATCTTATTTTTCGAAAAACATTCTATCGTAATTTTATAAAGTTTGTTTGAAATTTATGCTCCAAAAAAACTAGCAGTCATTTAAAGTTAATTATATTAACTAATAAACATAAAAAGTATAATTTAACATAAATATAAATTATTTTTTTAGTAAAGTAAAGTATAATTACGTAAGAAAAACTATGCGTGATAAATATTTCGCTTTTGTAAAAGATTACTCCTGACATTTATAGGGATAATTGTATTTTATACAACACTTAAGTTGTTATTTGCATAAACTCTGCACTTGACAGAGATAAGATAAAAATTATTTATCAAAAGCATAATAAATTTACGTACAAAGGCTAAGAGAAATAAAGTCAAAACTACTAAACTTTAATCACATTAAAATTAAATATATATGCATTTGTCGATTCATTTTGAATAATAGCTTAGTGCTATTTAATTTATATAAGTATAAGTTATAAATTATAACTTATAATAGAGTTTATAACATAGAAGAATTTAATAAATAGTACGTATGAATGCAATTTTTCGGATACATGATTAAAACAATAATAATTTGAAATTAATTTATTAAATATCTAGAAAAATATCTATAATTTATTAATAGTGTCATAAGAACAAATAAATTATGGATAGAAATAAATCAGTGGACAAATTATTCTTAACAAACCGTCTAATATGAGGATCGGCCGCATTTTATATTAGTTCAATTGGCCTGCAAAGAACATATTTGAATTCTCAATTGTTAGAAAAATATCTAGTTGATTTGAAAAGTGTCGATGAAGAAATTAGAACACGTGGAAAGTATTATATGCCAGATCGTTATTATGCTGTGAAATCTTTGAGAAGGAAATTAATTTTAAATTTTGTAATTTGGGATTTCCTTAACGACAATATTTTCCACGATGACAATATACTGAATCGGTTTGAGCAAATTTATAAATATTCTGATTTTTTTGCAATAGGTATGTAAAATAATGTCTAACTAATTGCATTATTGTTTATTAAACAAAAATGAGTTATAAATAAGGGGCGGAATTTTTGGTCAGAAAAATGCAAAAAATTCGGTAGGTTAGCGGTTAAATCAATTGTGTCTAATTTGGGTTTAATTTTTCGGTCGCGCTTTTATAATAAAAATAATAAAACTAAGATTCATCTTCAAAACAAGGTCTGTAATGATTGAATTAATAATTTTTTATGCAGAGGAAAGCTCAAAGCTCAACTAATTTAAGCGAAATATTTTTACTAATTACTCCATAATTACAATGTGTCTTAAAATCTCAACAGATTTAAACGAATATTTTTCTTTAAATCGAATTTCGGTAGCAAAGTTCAATTTTAAGTGATTTCGGTCACAACCCTTGAATTCAGTTTTATGGTAAAAAAATTTAGGCTTTAAAATTATCATTTAATGATAATTAATGATTATAAATAACTTAACCGAAGTTTTGAACTCTAAAAAACTTTCTGTTTTAACCGAAAATTCCGCCCATTGTTATAAACAACTTCATTAAAAATTTAATTTTATAAACTTTTATATAGGGTGTATTTTCTATAAAGAGTGCAGTAAGAAGAAAACAGAAAGATTTTCGAGGGAGTTCTCGAAAAGTATACTTCAGTTTACTTTTGATAAAATCATTAGAATAGTGTGCAACAAAATTGGAAATAATGTTGAAGATATTTTGCGGAAAATTATGTATCCTGAGATCAAGCATTGGCCGAATTATTTAGGTTGGGGACAATTTGTTGTCTCAATCACAGGAGAATTATTTGGCCATTTTGTTGGTACTGTTATTGTCAACTATATTTTTGTTATGTATGACAGTTTTTTAGGAGCTAAAAAAGAATAAATGTAAGCAGTTTTAAACTAATTTTTTTATATTAAACACTTAATTTATTTCAAATAATTTTTTTGGGTTTATAAATGCTATTAATTAGTGTTGTGTGGAACTTCCACTTTTTCAATTTCGCTTTTACTTATAACTTTAATTACACTTATATTTCCTTTTGCATTTCACATGTTTTTAAAATTTCGTTTGTATTTCGCTTTCGCTTTAAAGTAGAAAATAATTTATCTTTCATATTTGCTTTAAAAACACTATTAATAAATTTAATTTTTTAAAATTTAGTAGATCCTGGTTTAGGTGGGTGCGTAATAAAATATATGATCGATAACTGCCGAAGAAAACAACGTTTTCAATTAAAGACTTGTAACTTCTAATAAATTTTTTAAATTAAATTTTTAAAATATTATTTAAATTTAATTTAAATTTAAAAGATTAATTAAATATAGTAATTATATTTAAATATTAAAATAAATACTTCTTAAACGTAAATATATACTTTTTAATGAGAAACTTATTATTGAAATATTAAATTTATTTACGTAAGTATTGCTATAATTATTTATTAATATCTATATAATAATTTATTTTGTTACAGATTGTCACTTTTATCAATAATATCAATCGACTAATGTTTTCATCACTCAAATCACTTAATACTAGTGTTGCATATTTTCCTACTTTTTGATTTCTTTTCTTTTTCTTTTTCTTCTTAAATTAATTATTAATTTCTTTTTTATTTAAGTTATTTTACGCATTTTATTGACATCTTTTGTCCTTGAATTTATTTAATTTTGTATTTTCTCTTTCTTTTTCTTCTTAATTTAATTTTTAATTTTTTTTCTTTTTCTTGTTTAATTCATTTTGATTTTCATTTTCTGTCTTTTTCTTTTTCTTTAAAAAAATATACAACACTACTAAATACTAATCGTGTTGTGCACCATAACCACAACACTGCTGTCAAATGTGAAACACTGCCATCAATTCAATAAATATAACGATTTTCTTTTCTTTCATTTACTCCATAAAAGTAAAACAACACTACAATGAACAGTTAATTTAATTATTAACCTGGAATAATATTTTAATGTAAATATTTTTATAATAGATTAGAATTCTTTAAAACAAGAGATACAACTTTCGTTAAATATATTTCAAAATGAATTTCGTCTAATTTTTAATCATTAAGTAGATTTACATGCAGTGAGTAAAATAGAAAACTTTCATTCTTTTTAAATTATAATCAATTATTTTAAATTAAATATTAAAGTATTCGGTTTTCAATAAACGAGTAGCACATATTAAATTACATTTTAAAATTTATTTGGTTTATTTTAATGTATGACTTTCTTTGTTCATTGCTTAAAATAAATTTTAATCAAATATTTAACTGAACTTTAAATTAAACTTGAATCCTCCTAATCTTGCATCTCTTTTTTACTCAATCACAGGAGAAAAAAAACTTAATTTAATTTTAAGCTGTGTAGCTTAATTAAAGAAGTCTTGAAAACTCTCGCCAACAAGCTCTTTGTTTAATATTAGAGCTAATTAACTAATGAACTTTCTCGAGATTTAATGAATCCGAAATGATAAAAAAAAGAGAGTAAACAAAAAATATCAAATCAAACTAATTAAAGATTTCGCAATTACTTAAACTTCGGTATTTTTTATTTGTACAAAATTAACACCATTAATATAATATAATGCACATTTTCTATAGATGGTAGGCTGGAATCAATTTATTTTTATTTTTTGGTTATGTAATTTTAACCTGTAGTATGTTGTTATATCATAACAATTTCATATGAATCTTTAAAAAGATTGTAGTTTTTTATCGACAAAAATAATCTCAAACATTTAACAGAATTTAGATCTTTTTTATCCGATGATAAATTATCATTTAACATACTATACTACTCATTGAAAAAATTCTAAACATCTTTAACGATCAACTTATTTAAATTGTAATTCTTATTTTTTAAATAGAAAAAACGAAAACTCTTTAATGATATCGTTTTACAGAGTGAGTGAGTTTAGTAAATAGTTCTGAATAAAAATAAAAAAACAAAAATAAAATAAAGTCGTTGGAGACAGTGTGTACCACAATCGCGTAACATAGACGATATAATAATGTTATGTTACTCTTCATAACGAAACAGTAGATTAAATGATTAAATATACTGAACGATCGATTCGAAGAAGTAAAAGTTTGTGGCTTTGTTTCGCTTTGCAAAGTTTGGCTAAATTTAATTGATTCATCACTCACTCTCTGAGACAACACACGCACATAGTAGAAACTTTTGAAATAAAATTCAAGCATTTCATGCTTTCACTGATTCCAATTTGACTATTTATTGAGAGTGTTTTTTATTAAAAAATTTATATTCAATTTAATACCTTATGATTACATAGAATAATAATACAGAAGTATCAACTAAAAAAAAACCTAATTTATTGGTTGAATGCGTCGTTTTGCACAGAAATCTCTTTTTCCGATTTTTATTAACATTTAAGAGAGGATTCATTGTAATTCAAAGCAGCAAATTATTTTCTAATGAATCTCTTGTACTATTAAATGTATTTTTTTAACTAATATTTTTTCCTTCGCATAAAATTTTATTTCACATTTTTAAGACTTTAAGAAGTAGCGTTTACTATAATCAGCATCCGGATAATATGCACGAAAAAACCGAACAAATATGCATGCATTTATGCACTAAAAAACTCAATTATATGCACGAAAATATGCACGAAAAACACAAAGAAAACATATAAAACGTTACTCAACACTTATAAAGTTAGATTATAAGGTGAATTTTCAAAATTTTTATTTCATATTCGTCAGTATTGCACTTAAAATAGTATAATTTGAAGACTTTTTAATAATGAATATTAGTTTTAGCATTTCGTTTCACATACACTCTATTAAACTTAAAGTAAACTAAAATTTTTGTCAATGTATATGCAAAGTTTCATCCAAAAGAAAAGTTCCCGTTTTATTATACCCATTTCATCTCAACTGAGCAATAAAATAGTGCTAATTAATGTCACTAAAAACTAGGAAAATAATGTATATAATTTTAAAAATTTCACAATAACTATGAAAATATGCATATATTTTCAAATTATTTAAAATATGCATGCTTAAAACCTAACTTTCATGCATTATGCATATTTAATATGCATTTACGCATTTATCCGGATCCTGACTATAATATATCACAAGCGACAAACTAGTTTGAGTAATATAGACGAAAACACATGTTATTTTACGACCTAATTATAAAATCTAGAGTACCGTAACAAATATAATGTATCTTCTGCTTTCGCCTTCAAAAAGCTTTGGCCTTATTATAGAAGTTCCGATCTTGTTTTTTCATACTATTCGGTTTAATCATTATTGAAAACCATAAATTTAATGTAAATTTAAACTGTTATGAATAATTATTTAAAAATCAAATAGAATAAAATCAATTATATAATCAATAATTGTGAACGAAATTCATACCTTCGGTTATTTTTTCTTTATACAGATTTGTATAGATAACTATTATCAAAAGCTTTTTTTTTGTTATCCCTCATTAAAATATTTTTCAACAAAACTATAACTCAAAACTTTCACATAATGTGTGACAATATTGGTTATATCTCTAAAGTTTCTTACGCTTATAACTTTAGTAAAGTTTATTATAAGCAGAATTTAAACTAATCGAAATAACACTACACTGCAGTTATTTTATGAAAGAGGCATAACGTAATTTTAAACTAAGGTCAATCTTGTTCTGTTTCATTAAGGCGTATGTAAAGGAGGGATTCATATTTTA
>JAQIVF010001501.1:0-13828 GCA_034698365.1 Steganacarus magnus | reverse complement strand
TCTCCAGGTTTTCATCTCCAGGTTTTCATCTCCAGGTTTTCATCTCCAGGTTTTCATCTCCAGGTTTTCATCTCCAGGTTTTCATCTCCAGTAACAGTTTTTACTCAGTTTATTTAATTTTTTAATTTTCATAAAATTCTAGGTTTTCATAGTTTTCAGTACTAAATTAACTATGAATAAAAATATTATTTTCGAATATTTTTAGTTAATTGCAACTGTTTTTTAGTGATAATAAGATGTAAGTGTTGACGTGGTCCACATATAAAATCTCGTAAATAATAATTATCACATAGTAGTTTTTAAGAAAACCCATTTTTCCAGTAAATACAAATTTACTGCTGTTTAAAAATTTTGACAGTCTTTAAATGTGATCCTTCAAAAACCTAAACCGCTTTTAAAAATTAATAACTCTTTAAACATATATTTGTGATACAATTATAAAGCATAACATAACCAAATCAATTAAAATAATGTGGCTAATAGTGGTATAAATTTTAAGAATTATAATCTCGAACCTCAGCCATCATTTTTTTACTTTTTAATGTTCTCTTATTCTTACAATATTTGAAAACTCGGAAAACTGCTATGCGGAAGCTTTGTCGTTAAACTTATCAATATATCTTTATTAATATTTAGCACATACCGTAATAGCTTATATATATATATAGGAAAGACAATATATGTTTTCGTGGAGCGATAAAATTAATTTATTGGTCAATAAAAATAAGATTTTTGATAATACTTATTGTAAATAAAATATGGGTTTCCCACTAAAATATTCGCAGGGGTTTTATCGCAAAAATTTCAAAAATACTATCCAATCTAGCTTTTCAAATGCTTTTAAATAAATTAAAGTAATTAAACATCTGCTATTTTATAAGAGAGTTTATAATTGATTTATTTTGTCTCGGATAAAATTCAAAAATTTTATTCAACAATAAAACAAATATAATTTACAGATATCAATTTAAAAAATATCAAAATCACTTGGAATTCCTAAGATAATATATTAAATTTTTTGACAAAAAACCAAAAATCACGAGAACCTTTTTATCGAAAGTAATACAAATATATTTAAGGTTTAAATTAATAAACATTATCTATTTTCAGCTAATAACATAGTTACACAAGGGAAAGGATTCCCACCCTAGATAATCGGAAAAACTTGACTCCCTCATGAAAAATGAGATTTGAAAAATTGTCGTTTAAATCTGATGAGTCTTTGAGACCCTTGTAATTTTTGTCCAAAATGGAAGAAAAATTTTCGCTTAAATTCGGTTAGATTTGACCCCCACCTAAAATCTAGAGAGGCGTGTAACTATGGCTAATAAACAAATTTCGCATGAAACTAATGTTGTAATAAGTTTAATAAATTGAGTTTAGGCTATTTTCTGTTGCAAAAATCATTATAAAATAGGAAAACTTAATTAGAAATTGTTTCAGAAAATTCAGAATAAGTTTCCAAAGTTAATCTCAATAAATAGTTCCAGGAATTTCCATTAAAAAATTTAATTCTCATAATTACGATCGTGTTTTTAATATTCTACTTCAAAAAACTTACTAACAGTGTATTAAAGTTATTTTAAGTTCTTTTAATTAATTTATTATGGTTTAAAAAAATTAACATTAGATTCTAGAATTTACGGTTTATGGCAATCTTCTCTTTTTAATGAACACTAGTAAACTTATTTCATAGACTCAATTTTATTTTTTATACTTTACTCTTTTGTCTAGAGTTTGTGAAATGTTTGTGAAATGTTTGTGAAATGTTTGTGAAATGTTTGTGAAATTCTTAGTAATAATTAAATTATCTTATAGTCATTTTTCGAGCAAACAAGTAAGTACTAAATATTAGAATATAATCCAGGATTTCAAAGTTATATGTATTGCTTCTTTGCTAATGAGGACATGAAACCTTTCTAAGTTTATATTGTATGCACGGTAATATATATATACTAGGTTTACTTCCCGTGCTACGCACGGCGTTAATACCGTAAATTTTTATTTATTTTACTATATTTTTAATCACAATTTGTGATTATTTTTGCCCGTATAAGCTGTAGCGCAAAATATTAATACGTTTATTGTAATGTTATACAGTGTTAAATTTAGTGTTTGTAGTTTGAGTGAGCTGTGCGTTCGCATTGCACACTGAAGCAGTAATATATTGGCTTCACTGCGATATAACGGAAATGGGTTGCTATCACAAACAACACTATCATTTGGTTAAAATACATATTAGATAGATATTAATAACAATTATTAAGAATTGCTTTCCTAATCGAAATGTATTGCAATTTTGAACAGTGCCTCCAAAACAAGTGTATATTAAAGATGAAAAGGATCAACAAGTATTCGGACTGATAGGACCAGTTGAGGAAGGATCGAACGTGAAGCTAACCTGTATAGCGAAAGGTGGTAAGTCATCATCTAATACAGTATATCAGTATAGACAGTAGTGCTAAATATTTGATGATGCGATCATTATTTTAAAGGACAAAAATACTAGTAGTTTGTTATCTGCTATATATCGACGGCAAATGAAAGTTCAGTAATGATTTAGAGTTTTTGATAGGAAAGCCAACGCCGAGCGTTCACTGGTATCGCGACAACGTTTTGATAGATAGCACAACGTCTTCGATGGTTGATGACTCTATTATAGGAAATGAGCTCATAATAGAGAATATTAGACGCAGTGATCTAAAGTCGATTTTTAGCTGCCAAGCGATTAATAATAACTCAACGCCGCCTCTGACCACTTCTGTCAGGTTTGATATTTATGGTGAGATAACTGAAAATTTTTGGTGAACTTTTCGTCTTTTGCGTAATTTTTTATACCGATGATGCGTTTGCACACTGCTATCCTATTCGCAGCAATTTGTATTGTTTGCTGTGTCAGGCGAGTGGCATTATTTTACGCCAACACAGCAATAATCGAATTGAATTCGTGTGCAGTCGCGCTGTCTTTAATAATAAACGACAATTCGTCGTTCGTTGTTGATGTTGATGTTGTCGCTGTGCCAAAAATTCCCATATTTTTTTCTATCTCTCTCTCTCTTATTTTCAATAGTAAAACCATCTGACGTGAAGATAATTTCTATCAAAAGACCGCTCTCTGCGGGCAGAAAATTTGATTTAATTTGTCGCTCTCGTGGATCGCGACCGCCCGCACAGCTAACATGGCTTAAGGACAATCGCTTGCTTTCGCACACGAGGTAACAAATCATGTGCTTACGAGCAAAACTATTTCACGCAGTTTACGCCGAATTCGTTTTGTTTGGAGATTTTTATTTTAAGACTGTATTATCTGAATTTTTACCCAAAGCTGTTAAGTTATTTCGGGAACAACTAGTCAATCGAAAAATCAAATTCGCGCGCATTTAGAGACTTAAACACCAAATAACGGATATTTATATCTATGATATTGATGTGTCGATATTTCTCTCTGCGATTTTGATTAACAAGTTTTCTATTAGACTTATAAGTATGAAAATATTTGGCAAAAAAAATTTTGTCATGAAGTGCTGAAATGATTATAATATATTTTAACCATTAGACTAACGAATTCAAATTTAATAGAATCTAATCGTAGATTCAATAGAATAAAGAATTTCTGAATCATGTTTAGTCAAAATTATCGAAAACCCATTATAATGAAAAAATAGTTAAGAATAAATTACATCAATCTCTACTGTAGTTATTGAGTTATCAATACAATAACTATTCAAGTAATGACCTATTTATTTCGGCAGTTCACGAGTTTATTTTATAACTCTCAACGAGCGAATAACGTTAAAATCGTTTTTAGCAGTGTTACTACACTTTACAGCGTTGTTATTACGGTCTTAAACTAAGTAATAACGTGTGGAATATAAAAATGTTTATTTCAGAATATTATCGTCTGATTTGTTTAGTAGTGTGAATTATTTTACAAATATTAAATTTTTATGCAACAACTCTAACCTGTTTGTCTGTCAACTCATTTTACATGCCGTATATTCAAAAATAAAAATTAATTTTGAATTTAATGCTCGGTTTTATTGAATACACACGGAAATAACTGGTAGACAAGTTTTCTTTTCAGCAGAGATTCTAAATGTTTTATTTAATAATAAAAATTAGATGTGAATCTTGTTTGCGAATCGTATAAAACGAAAACTTGTCTCTCACACCAAACAAAAGGTCATAATGCCAAACAGTTTGCTCATTACTTATCAGATTATAATTAGTAGCGAACACCAAACTCTGGCATTGAATTCATCCCTTTTTTGATACATTAGCTTTATTAGATAAGCGCTCCATTAGTATTTTATATATACACTAGAATTTTATCCGCTTTTCTCTCTATCTCTCTCTCTCTCAAAATTGATGGACATGTCAAGCGAGTGAACGTTTTTTCTTTATCATTTAGCACTTTCTTAATTTGACAAGAAAATTCTACACTATATGTTTTTTATTTAAAAAATAAATATATAAATCAACACAAAAAAAATATAAATAAAAAATCATTTTCAATCATTAATTTGAATTCGAAACTAAAAGAAAAATCGAGAGACAACTTTGTTGTTGCGTGGAAATTGAAATGTTTTGATTATATTTCGAGTAAATAAATAGGTTTAGGGTTTTAATACCATTCGTTGTGTCAGCAATTATCTATTACTGAAAGGGCGACTTGTTTTCACTATCAATCAGAGAAAGTTTCACTGAGGATGGAAACGTGACAACCAGTGTACTGGAGTTTGTGCCGTCAGCCGAGGATCACGGCTCGTACTTGATTTGTCGTGCGGAAAATCTTCGATTGGCCAACAGTAGCATCGCTGATGAATGGCTGCTGAATATATTTTGTGAGTACTGTTTGTTATTGTTTGTTAACCAAAAAGTTTAATTATCAATGATTGCCTTCAAAGAAAAATAGAAACAATAGGCTTATTTATCTGTTGGCGTGATTTTTTTCTTTAGTTGAACCAAAAGCGAGTTTATCGCTGAAACCGAGTTCGCAACCAAACGGCTTGATTACAGAAGGAAGTCAGGCATTAATGGAATGCCAAATTAGGGCTAATCCATCCGTTGTTGAGGTCAAATGGTTTTTCAATGGCAAACCTCTTCTTCCAGATACAGATAAAGGTAGTACAGTATATATTGGCTGTGTCTCACTCTCATCGTTCGCTATGCGCCCCAATCGATAGCTAACGAATGTGATACTAATTTTAGACGACTCACTAAATTATACGCCATTACTAGCGAATCTCTCAAACATAGCATCGCATTAACGTTTTTCGCCGTTAATGTTAATGTGCGCCCAACGAGAACTAAAAACTCTATTATAAACAAGTCTTTACTAATAAACTCTTTGATAACAAAACTAATTATGAGAGACAAAGAAAGAAAGAAAGAATGATAGAAAAAAGAAAGGGTATACACACAGTATTGCAACACAACAACAACGCCAAAATTCTAGTCCAATAAACTTACACTCACTCAACACTAAATTAGATCGATTATATTCTATAATTGAAAGTCGATTTTGATGAGGTTTTTATCCATATATTTATATGCTGGTCTACGATCATTATTTTCTCGTTACGAGTCAGTTAAAGATAGTGCAGAGTTGACACATAGGTTTGAATAGTCAATCGATTTCAAATGATAAATAGATCTCAGTCTAATTATTTTGCTTGTTTATAGTGTGCGCGATCATCGCAAAGTTAATCCCAAGATATTTTTTTTAATAGCTAAAAATTTCTATTTTTAATGACTTTTGGGAGTAAGTCATTGGGCATGGATTTCAATCTTTTCAATTTGTACTTAAATTATCCAATTTTAATGACAAATTTTTTTATTTCGAATTAAATATTTAAAACTTCTACTGAAATATGTAATGGAATAAAGTACGAAACCTTTTAAATCATTGCAACGGAAAATATAAAATGTTACGAGAATTAGTATCAATATCACAGAAATGCAGTCA
This sequence comes from Steganacarus magnus, assembly GCA_034698365.1. Taxonomy (NCBI): domain Eukaryota; kingdom Metazoa; phylum Arthropoda; class Arachnida; order Sarcoptiformes; family Steganacaridae; genus Steganacarus; species Steganacarus magnus. The sequence continues at coordinate 7,860 of JAQIVF010001501.1, read as the reverse complement.
CTTATGTTAAATGTTTAATGTTTATCGATACATTAAATCGTAACATTTTAAACTGATAGAACTTTTTAATTTTAAATCAAATGCGAAGAATTAATTTAATTTTTAAATAGATGATCATTTTGAAACTAAATCCATTAATTTTCAATACAATTAAATATTTTTCAATAACAATATTAGCCCCGTATTAGTATTATAATGTCAATTTCGATATTTAGTGCTACACTAAAAAGTAAACATAAACACGTTGTCTAGACGTGATTACAACGTAATTATGTATTCATATAGTTGTACTTTTAATCAATTTAAAACTGACTATTAATTAAATTGATATATTCTGAAAGTGCGGCTCTTTAGATCAAACACTTAGTGAAATAAATGATTTATATAAAACCATAGTTACATAGAGGGGGTGCTTGTCCAGTGTTGACCCCCCAAGAAAATCGGGAAAATCTGACCCCTTCTAACGAAAAATCAAGATTTTTGAAAATTGTCGTTCAAACACGATGAGTTTTGACCCCTATAATTTTTGTCAAAAATTAGGAAAAAATTGTCGATTAAATCAGGTGAGATTTGACCCCCCTGAAATTTTGAAAATCTAGAGAGTTGACCCCACCCTAGAGGTTTGGAGTCTGTGTAACTATGATATAAAACAGATAGTTTTAAAGGAGGAACAGTCAAGTTAAAATATGAATATTAAAAAATCAAAAACATGCTATACTTCCCACACCATATCCTATGTGTTATATATTTGTAAAAATTTATACCAATATTTTAAGAATGTGATTTTTTCAAACAAAATAACAATAAAAAATGTTAAGTTGTTTTAACATAGTTTAAATGTAAAATTATGCTAAATTGAAAATTAGGATAAAATGAATTCAAGAAAATAACTTTTAGCACCTCTTCTATCATCCTTAACACAATATCAACTCAATCTTCTATCCAAAAAATTTAGCTTAAATTAGTTTTAGCCTAAACATTGTTTTGACTAACAGTTCACTAGTTATTCCCGTGGAATAAGCATTTGCCCTAAAAAAATTTTCGCACAATTGGTTCCACAAACAGCCGGAAAATATAAACTCGAAATTACGTGTTTACAGTAAAAAGAATAAATTGCAGAGTTATTTGTAGATCCAACTACAACTACGAGAAAATTGCTATATTCGTTATTCGTTTTGTTTTCTCTTTTTTGAAACCAAAAAACAACAATTGTTTTGGTTTTTATTTTTGCAGAATAAACAATAGAAAATTGGAAATAAAATGGTTTTCGATATACAGTATAGTTTTTATTATGGCATTTATTTTTCAGTAAAAAATTTAGAACTATGCAGTATATTATATACTTAGTAATATAAACAAAAACATAAATATATTCTATATCTTGTATAATATAGATTCAAAACTTGCGATCAGTTATTAGGTGTAAGCTTCAAATGTAATTAATGTGTTAAGAATATTCTTTAGAAATTAAGCCTTAATCACGCTATTATACAGATATTTTATTAAAATAACTGCAGTATTATTGCTGTGTAAAAAATTAATAATTAAGTTTTAATTGTTAGAACTTAGAGATATAAGTATTTTTTACAACAATAGTGCTGTGCATCTAATCTGCACTACAGTGCCCGCCAATTATTTTGTTCAAATTAGAAAAATACTTGTTAATTTAAATTTGAATAACTTTCTTTAGCGTGCTTTGTGTCAAAAGATCGCGTTTGAAGCTCACGGTAAACTGATTTTTAATTAAATCTGATGTAATTCAGGCGATTTAGCGAAAAAGCAGAATAAACAACTGATATTCAGGTTTTATACATTGAGCTTAAATCTAATCGAAAGCTAACCATACATAAATATATATAAGAGATTAGAACCCTAAGAAATCAATCAAAAATTCGCTCTCAAAAGAATTTAGTTATTATCAAATAATCCATACTTTGGTGTAATAGCTTTAACATTAATGCTATTTAAGATTATCAATCTGTAGTATAGTTATGAGTATTTCGATGATCGATTTTGTTCATCGCACACATCACACACACAACACACATACACACACACTTTATCTTTGCTTCCTTTCTTTCACTCTCACGCGCAAACAATATCATATCACAGGAGTAAACTCTAAGCATATCTAACATTATTTCAATGTATGATTAATTTTATAGCGCTGTTCATTCGCAATGCCAGTCTCGAACTAAGAAGTACTCGCCGTGAACATCAAGGACTTTATCAATGCGTTTCTTCCAATTTGGAAGGCAAGGGAGAAAGTAATGAGTTGCAGCTTGACGTTCATTGTACGTCTCATTATCACTCGTGAGATGATTTATGTTAGCAGAGAAAAGAAAGTATATATAGAAAGTATTATACTTTTTTTTCTTCTGCAAATCACACATTTTTTCATTCTTACTCCTCGTCTCTCTCTCTCTCTCTCTCTCTCTCTCTCTCATCTCTCATTCTTACTCTCCCTCTCGTTATATATCTATTGTTATGTTATTTTTGCACAGTTGCACCAATTTGCCGAAAAAATCAATCGAATAATAGTATTGGTATAGCATTGGGTGAAACAATTGAATTGCAGTGCGTTGTCGACGCTTCTCCAACTCACGTGACCTTTTACTGGACTTTTAACGATTTTCGTTTAGAGGGAGATATTAAGTCTTCGAGCGATGGTCTTAGAAGTATTCTTAAATACAAAGCTGCGTCTAAGGATGATATCGGAAAAATTGGTTGTTGGGCTAAGAATGATGTCGGACCGCAGAAACATGCATGCATTTTCAACTTAGTCTCTGCTGGTAATACACTAACTGTATAATCGATAATTTCAATATTCATTCGCTGGCAGGCAAAGCATTAGTTTTCGCCATTCCGTAGTGGTTATACCTATTTTAAAAGATCATCACAAAATACGCATTTTATTTTAAACTGCCTGCGTTTTTACCTCTAATTTGTTTGCAAAATAGAACAGTTATTGGTTAAGCAGTGACGCGAAATTGAGCTTAAAGAGTATAAATTAAAATAAATTGGCAAAAGTAAAAGCAATTTGCAATCATTACAGTTTGTTTCTCTTTTCTCAGCTCTGCTGTTATATTACTTATAAATTTGTTTTTTTTATTGTTTGATTTGTTCAGGTTTTAGAGACGTTAAATAAAGTTCGCATATAAAAAAAGTTCACGATTTTCTGTGCTGTAGTTCACAATAGTTGGATTTTAAGTGCTAATTTATAATTCTATAGTTCAATGCAATGAATTTTACGGAAATGAACTTTTTATTTTTTCTTCTGCCATTCATTAGACTAATGGCAAATATTTAATTAGTAATTAAATCTTTATTAAATATTTATACATTTTAAGTTGCGCATAATAAAATTATTGAAAAATAAGAATTATATTATAGCTAATGTCATGAAAAATAAATATAAAACTAAATATTCATGAAACTTATATCGACTTAATAAAGAATTTTTAATTTATAAATTTAGTTCGCAAAAAAGATTTCAGATTTTTTTTCTGTATACCACAAAGTAAGGCAAATACTGTTTGAATGCATACAAATATCAGCAGTTTATATATGTATTCTTCGATAAGATCTCTATAATTCATATTTAAGTTAATTCCAACAAAATCACGTATATATTTCTTACTATTCAGTTAATACCGTGCATTAAGTACAAGTGCTGGCATTAAGTAATCAATACATGAGATTTATTTTATTGAATCGAGTAGACAACAATTTTTTTCCGAGTCCTATATAACGACTTTTTTAATATATATAAGTGTCACATAGAGTTTTTATCATATGCCAACAAAACAGAACTGAAAATCTCTTTGAAAGGTATTTTTATTTTTGTTACACACTGTCAGGTCCTCCAGAGCCTGTTCACGAATGCAAACTCCGCAACAGAACTGTGTCGTCTTTTTTGGTCGAATGCTTGGCTGGATATGATGGTGGACTTGAGCAAACGTTTTACTTGGAAATCATTGACGCCGAGAGTAAAAAATCGCTGACAAACATTACCAATAGAGACAGGCCTGAGTTCGAGGCAACCGGTCTTCAAGCAGGAACTCAGTTCTATGTCAACATTTACTCTGCGAACGCAAAAGGAAGCAACGCTTACAAAAACCTAACTGCAGTTACTATTGCTATGTCTTCGTCGAGTAATGGTAACAATAAATAACACAACAGTATATGTATTACAGATTTTGTTTACTGTGTCTAGAAATATGTCTGTAAATTTTATTTTTATTTTTTGGTTCACTTCAGAGTTTTCTTCTGATAAATTTAACTTTACTCTTTATTTTTTATTTTTTTCTCCTTTCATTTGAACAAACTCTGCAGCGGAGAACGAAGAAGCGCTAAAAATGCTGTTAGATTTGAGTCCACTGTTTGGCGTGTTTGTAGGCTTTCTAACTGCGATCATATTAGTTACCATCATTATAATTCTAATTTGTAAAATTAACCGACGAAACAATGCGCATCAAACCGACGCCAGCAGTAAACGATCGACTGATAGCATAAATCTGAGGTTAAAGCATAATAAGTGCAATCAATCGCTTAAAGATAGCGGCGATCTCTCCAATGAATCAAACGAAACAACAAAAAGTCCTGATATAATACCGCCGAGTAGTGTCGAGTTTACCGGTAATTGCAATAATTAACGGCATGATTGTTTGCTGTAGTTTTTATTTCATGTCCGAGTAACTCATTTGTGTTATTAATTTCTTTTTATTTGTGTTGTTTTGCTCACATTTATACGATTGCATTCTCATTCGTTCTCTCGCCACTCATTTCTCTCTTTCTCTCTTCCCTCTCCAAAGAATATGGTCACAGCTCAGCGATACAATGCCTTAATACAAACTGGGAATCGATTCCCAACAGTGTTTCAATTACTTACTCGAACGGTTCGATTCACAATATGCCGCCGTATGAAAAGAAATGCTCGTCGCTGTTGTTTGATGGCAGCGCAGCACCAATCAGTCATACATATGATAAAAATTTATGTAAAACAGTGGATATCATTAATAATAGTCAATATCCTGTACGTTTTTCAATCTATTTTTTATGCTATTTCATAGAATATTCTCCATCCCTATCTCTCTATATTCCGCTGTCTCTTCTGAAAATTTAATTGAATCGCAAAAAAACATTAATATTTAAATAAAATTTTTTCTACATATTTTTTTTTATTCAGAAATATCCCGATTATTATTATAATACTCTGCCGCAGACGAACATTTGCGAAACATTAGAGCCTGTGATAGATTATAGTTTGACAACTAATCGAAATGTAAGTAATCGGTGAATTATATAGTACAGTAAACCATAAAAAGAGAAGGATTCACATATAAAAGAATAACTTGACTCGAAAATGCAGAGTTTAGCGCTTTTGATATTGCATTGTGTTGTGTATAGCAGCGCAATCACTACGCTCTCTATTTTCCAAGTTAAACAAACATAAAAAAGATTATAATTATTTTAAGTAATTAAAAATTAATCAATGCTTCCTACGCGTGATTGGGATTAAATAATCCGTTTCATATTTTAGGACAGGCATGAGAAAAACATAAAAATAAATAATTGTTAATAGATTTGTAAGCTTTGCTTGCGCTAATAATATTTATGTTGCGAAAAATAAAACTTTTAATTAGTAAAAAATTACGGAACGACACAAAATTAGTTTGAAAATTTTTTAATGCGCTAAACTTTTCGCAAACAAACGCAAACAACCGTTAAACTAACTTTAACTGCTCTGTCTTATTATGTCTCAACGTATTTGTCATATTTTTAGTTTAGTGTCACTTATTTTTTTAGATGACAACAAATCTTTTACAAAAACATTTATGATCTGTACAGCGCAGCAAAATAAGAGAGAGCGAAAAAAAAGAAAAAAAACTGTTATTTTTTCTCATTTAGGAAACACGTAAACCAGCATTTCGTGCGCTATCAACTCCTGTATGACATATCAATGATATTACCGTACAAAACACTGTGTAATATCGAGAGTACAACCGGAGGAAAATAAGTGCGCGATTAGCGAAACACAACGCAGAGGAAGAGAATGAATGAAGAAGAATAAGAGGGAATTTTTTAAGGTTTACTAAAAGAAAATAAAAATTTATATTATACTTTTTTGCTCAAAAGAAACAAAAATAAAAACTTAGAAACAGAGAAATTTATTATTAATGGCGATCTAATGGTGTGATGCGCCCCAAACAATAAATGTGATACAAACTTTTAAATATATATGTTATTACAATAATGTTATTAACGTTTAATATCTCTTTCTGACGAAATAAAATTTTTAAAAAAAGTAAAATATTGTAATATATATAATCTTGTTATTAACAGAACAATTTTTTTCCACTGTTAATAATAACCTGTAAATATCTGTTTTTCTTATTGATTTTTGTTAATAAATAAATAATTAAATTAATTAAATAAAGAAGTTTTTTCACTAAGAAATAGGATTTTGAACTTTTAATTAAAAATTTTTTCTCGCAAAATATCTCTATCTCTATGACATTTAAAATGCAGAAAAGTATTCGTTATGTGAACGCTTTGAAGTGTAAAGCAAAAAAAAAACTTTTTTTGGGAGAAAAAAAACTTACTCTAAAAATCAATACAAAATGCATCTATTTTTTTCACACACACACTCAGAAAAAAAATACTTATTTTAACAGTATTTTTTATTATTTTTTTCATGATTTTTTTTGCTAGTAGTATTTCTTCTCTACCTTTTCTACTAGTGATAAATTTGCAGAAACTCTCTGCTCAATGATGGAGAGACTAGTAATTTCGCTGATAAGTAAACATATATTCTTGCGAGAGAATGCTAGATATCTTACGAGAAAAAAAAAGTTATATTCATATACGTATATATAGCGAAGGAGAGATGTTTCGCAAGGCGTCTCAACACGAAGTAAAGTATATCTGCATCTCAAACTGTCGATATTTTTTTGATGTACTGAGAGGGCCATAATAAAAATTGAAATATATTGTAATAATAGGTTTCCTCTCTTTAGTTTTAGAAGTGGATTTTTATGTTTTATGTAAATCCCTATTACGTTTTATTCCGAAGCCTTTATTAAAGATCTAGACATATAAAATTCAATTTTCGAAAAAATTGAACGCGCAATACTGTCGATAAAAAATTAATATATCCACACAGTTTCGCAACAATCGATGAAAAAGTTTGATTTAAGTAATGTGTTGAACAAAAAATAAAAAGTGTGAGTTTTATTATTTTAAAACTTTCCAAATGAGCGCGTATTTAATGTCAATTATGATTTTTCAATTATGAAATTTTTAGTCCTTTAACTCATTATTTTAGCGATTTTAAAATTGATATAATTGTTAAGACAACACATTAAAATTAAAGCTGTCGGCGGTTCATGTTTCATCTAACCGCACCAAACCGCCAATACTGGGTTTCAAACCGAAACCGACCGCCAAATTTAATACTAAAACTAAAACCGCTTCAAAAAACCGCGGTTTAACCGCCAAACCGCTTATTAAAAATTTCGATAGTAATTAATCAGAATTTCAATTTTTGGAATACTTTTAATAAATGTTTTTTATCTTTAGTATTCCTTAAATTAAAAATTGTCGACATTTTGCTAAATAATTATTGCTTACTGACAATTTATTAATTGCTTTGCTATTCACTAACATTTGTGTGCTTATGATTATATCAGTTTTGAAGTGCATTACTGTTACTTTTTACTTATTATTTATTAAAAAAAATTTCAGTTAACTTAATAAACTGTTAAACATAATAACATATAAACAAGGAGTAAAATTTTCTTTGACAAAGACAGGCTAAATTCTTTGAAAAAATCTTTGAGTATTTTGCGTAAATTCTTT
>JAQIVF010001500.1:0-13829 GCA_034698365.1 Steganacarus magnus | reverse complement strand
AAATTTAGTTTTTTGAATTGCAGCTCGATATCAAAGCTGGAGCTGAAAGCTGAGCTGAGCTGGTTTAAAATCTTTGTGAGCTGAGCTGATTTTTTCAGCACATTATCTCTAAAATATGAGCTGAAAATCAGCTCGAGCTGCAGCTAGCTCAGCTCCAGCTGAGCTGTTGCCCATCTCTATTTTGTGCATATTATTTTGTAATACAAAAACTCATTACTATAACCAAAAGATTGAAACATAAATTAACATTTATGCGTTCCTTTTTAGGTTAGCGCTGCCCTCCCGTTAGGTTAGAGTCCGAAACACGCCTCAAACTGTTCGCGCCGAAAGTGTAAAACTAATTTACTATATTAATTTAAAATGAATAATTTTTATTTTTTCAACAATACTATAAAACAAAACCAAAAGCTTTTTATAGTCGGAACCAAATCAACATTTAGTGCTTTCGTGAGATCACTTTGAAAGCAGACATACATACACATGGCATGGGAAGCATACCATACCGTAATTAATTAAAATATAAATATATATTAAGTTAAACGCATAAATATTTCTCGTATGCACTATAATAACCTCATTCTGGGCTTTGGTTGGAAACGGTAATTAAAAAAGAAGCTAAATATAATAACTTTTTGCGATATTAATCTGTTTTAATTCTAATAATCTATTATGATAATGTGATAATTTTAATTAGTTTGGAATTAATAATATAGAATTAGACAATAAACATATAACAAATAACAAATAACAATTAGACAATTACCTATTGAGGTACAAAAGTGGGAGTGAGCGTTCTCCAGTGTTTTGTTCAGCCTTTTATTGACTATGTCCCAAACTCTAATGGTCTTGTCATCAGAAGCTGTGACAATATATTTGCCTCCGGGATGCCAGCAAACTCCTCTCACCCAATTGTCGTGACCAATTAAAGTGAAAAGGCATACGCCAACGCTCACATCCCAGATTTTAACTGTTTTGTCACGCGATCCGCTCACCAGAAACGGTCCAACTTTATTATTTCGTTTTATCTACAATAAATATGATACATATCAGTAGATATCGATAGTATAAATAACGCAAAATATAATATTTGCACTAATATTTGAACTAACGTCGTCTAATGCATCATTAATTGAATTAGAAGCTGTCTCAGGTGCCCAAGCGATACATTCAACTGTATGATCGTGATCTTTAAGAGTTACTTTAATATCACCATTTGATACTATGTGCTCATTGGTACTTAGACTCCATACTATTATTGTCTTAAAAAACAAACAACAATAAAACAATTGCACAAAATAACGAATCAAATTAAACAATAGTACATACATGATCCTTAGAACAAGTAGCTATAAGAGTGCCGTCTTTGTTAACTCTAACCATTCTCACCCAATCTCTATGTCCAGAAAAAGTCTTAATACAATAGCCTGTGGACACTTCCCACATTTTGACGGTCTTATCTCGCGAACACGAAACTAAGTGATCACCAGCAGGTAAAAATACAACAGAAGACACATTATGGTCGTGACCGTGCAAGGTTTTCGTACACAGATAGGTTTGAAAGTCCCACAATTTAATAGTCATGTCAGCAGAGCTTGAAGCTAGTATTTTGCCGTTAAAATTAAAGGCTAGATCTTGTATAGAATCGGTGTGTCCTTTCAAAGTTCGCTCGTAATCACCAGTTTCGTAGTCCCATATCTTGATAGTGGCGTCTTCACTGGCAGACACAAAACAGGCAAAATAGCTCGGATGAAATATAACTCGCGTAACTGGAGCTCTATGACCCTGCAATGTAAATCTCTCGGGGGGTCTAGGAATCCATTCAGTGGGCGATCGTTTATCTCTCATCGGTGCACCCGATATATACTCTTTTTCCACATCACGAAGCTTTTCTTCTAATTCATTAATTTTTTTAACTAATCTGATTACTGACGTCCATTTCTTTTCCAGCATTCCTGAATGCGATTTGTCGATATCGTTAGGCTATTACCGCAACAAAAATATTAAATATTCGCTTTTTTTAAGTAAACAACTTTTTAAAATAATCATAAATAAAAATAATTATCACCAGTTTTGCTTCTCTTTTAAAAGCTTCTAAAGCGTCACTAAAGCCATTTGAAGACAGATAATCGGCTATCGCACTATTCCTATAACATTAAAACGAGACATCTTTTCTATAATTCCTAAATATTTACTTTTATATTTTATTTTTTCCATAAATTTTAAACTTAAAACGAACTAAATAAATAAATAAATAAATAAATCACTAAAAGAATTTTGATTAAGTTAACGAAGAGATCACAACTCAAAAGAGACGTCTAGAGACAGGTTTAGTATCTTGACATTCATGTGCTACCGTCGAGTAGAATATATTAGTGCGTAAAAGGCGTGTGTTATGGAGTTTAATTGATTTCATATTTTCTATTCTTCAATATTTTTTTTCTTTCTTAATGTATCACAACTAAACAACAACCACAACAACCGATACGGCAAAAAAGAGGGAGAGTTCGTGCTCCCAAATAATTCGTCCCACTATTCACAACTATTTCGTGCGCAAACAATACAATTGCAGAAATCACTTCATTATTGTTATTCCGTTTATTGTAATAAATTAAATATTTATTATGAGTTTATTATTATGATTAATGGCAGCAAACAAATCAGTAAATGCACTTAAAAACCCCTATGCGTCTCAAATTAAAACTGACTCGTGAATACAATGATATATAGAGAAAAAAAACTGCACAAACATATGTGTGAATGTAAATTCGAGAAAAAAATCAAATCAAAATAGAAATCAATCAAAAAACATATATCATATATAAATACTTACAGCTCATCGCGCTGTCGTTGAGTTAAAACCATTTTCATGTTTTGCACTAATTTTTATAAGTTCTCGCATTAATTAATTCTTTTTTAATATAAATATTATAGATTTCTAATATTATAATAGTGTAGTATAGTTGACGATATATATTAAAATATCATTTAATAACAACAATCATGTGAGCAATTAAATCGTTAGTCGTGTTTGTTTTGCAGTAGTATTGTAGTTGTAGTTATATCTCAAGTTTAATATTTGGCCACAAAATCACTGTCGAAGTCAATATTTATATAAATTAGAATATTATTATTTAATTTAACTAATAGTGTGTCAATAAATATCTAGCAATATTTGCGTTATAATAAATAATTTTTTGGTTAACTAAAATAATAGTAATGAGAACTGCGTATTAAAATATATAAAAATAATGATAGATTATAGTTTGGGTTATGGTATGGTTGTTTCAGTTTAGCACACAAACACACACACAATATCGTTACACATATATTTGGTTCGTTAAATCTCGTCAATTATTTGTATATTGAAATCAAAATATTTGATTCGTATATGAGTGGAGTACGTATGTTAGAGTATGTCGTATTTCGTATTTCGTATGTGAGCACCAAAATAACCGACTATTCCACTGACGACTATGAACTTCACTCTCAACTCAACAGTACGTTAATGTACGCTAACGTGCGTTAATGCGAGTGCAGTGCAGTGCGAGTTATAGCAGCAGTTTAGCGTTCTCTCCCTCCAACAAAAAACAATTTATAGAAATACTGCATAACACACACAACACTGTATAAATGCGGTAAATATATATAGATTTATGTGTGTGTTTGACTTTAGTTTAATTTCAACACAAATATTCGAAGTCACACACAGATATATTAATAAAAGATGGTTGACTGTGACGTATTTTTTTTCGCTCGCATTATTATTACGTTGTATTATTGCGGCACATAATTACGTTTCTTAGGTAACTGTTATTTGTTTCCTATAAGTTTTCTTTTTAAATGCTACATGAGATTAGAGGGATTAAAATTTTTATCTAAATATTATTTATGTATAAATATTTTTATTACAAAAAAGTTTTTTTTTTCTGGTTTATGACACTTTCAAATAGATGGCAGTCCACTATTATTTGAATATACCCTTGAAATACATAGTCTCGTTGCAGCAATTGATACGCCGTTCATTTCAAAGTTTTAGGTCAAACTAAACTGAAGTTATGACAGTTATTTTTGATCAAAAACAGCGATATACTGTGTGTGTAAGACTATATTTTGGTCCAGATAAGTTTATCATACACTCGCGAATTATAAACCCATTGTTTTCATTCAAGTAGGCATGAATTTACGAAACAAAATAAATTGGTAACGATTTTTCGATTCGTGATAAGTTTTTAAATTACAATTACTGTAACTCACAGCAGGAAACTTCTCACAATTATTTTTTTTAATAAAAGAAACAACTTATTAATTAGAAAGTGATAATAAATTATAAAAAATTTTCTATCAGTTTAAAAGTCTATTTAAAATTAATGTTTAATCACAAATGGCGTTAAAATGTACAAATATTTAATAAAATGCTTAAAATTAACAAAACCACAATAACTCTTTTATTACTTAATTATTTGCGTCCTTAAAATGATTAAAATAATAGTAAAATTTTAATTAAAAAGTTTTAAAATATGTCATTAAAGATCCAATTCTTTTAAGTCAATCAAATCAGTGAATTTAACTTTAGGGTGAACTCGTTTCTTATCCAATTTACACGTATTATTGGCTAAACTTTTCGGCGTTGAAGTGCAGGGTATCATCGAATGAGAAGGAGAACGAGATTTGGCCAAATTGGATACACTATTGTCATTAATTGGTGTTTTTGATGTTAAGCACTTTATTGGTTCGAACTTTGGAAAAGAAGACTCAAATAATAACGAATATTTAGCATTACTTTCATCTATTAGTTTATGTTTTGCTTTAATCGGTGTTTTGCACATTTCCTCCTTATTTGAAGTTTCATTCGCTGCAATCGTTATTTCGCTTATCTCTCCATCGAACAATTTGCTAACATTTTCTTTTAAATCTAAATTAGTTCCATTATTTATAAGAGAACGTCTTTCATCATTAACTGGTGATTTAAAACTTTCTTCACTCATTTGTTTTCGCAGTTCACTTATTTGCGCGCGAAGACACTCTTCAATATCTGCAAACATTTTCACTGCTCGTGATTTATTGCATTCGCCAATATTAATAACATCACCATTTCCATTACGAAAACCAATAAATCGTTGCGTTTCTATAAAATCTCGATTATCACTCTTAAAAAGTATTAATTCTTGGTCTCCAATAATATTATAATCACTTCGTAACACAAATGGCGATTCACATCGTTTATGTTTTACAGAAATATTTTCATTAGTCTCTGATTGACTTTCTTCTGTTACATTATTTTGTAAATTCGAGTCTATATTATTTTCATCAGCAATTTTAAGATTCAAATTTTGTTCAACATTTTCGGCGCAATGTTTCAAATATTCATCGTCTTGAGAATCGAATACAAACTCTTCATTTTCCATCAATTTATTCTTTAAAAGATTATCGTTTTGTTCGGAAAAATGATTAAATTGTAATTTTTCTTCATTTTGTGTAGTTTTTAAATCATTAACTTTATTGTTTTCAACATTTTCGGCGCAATTCTTAAAATATTCATCGTCTTGAGAATCGAACACAAACTCTTCACTTTCTACAGGAATATCATTTATTTGATTATTGTTTATTTCTGAAAAATGATTAAACTGTAAATTTTCTTCCTTTTCTGTATTATCAACTTTATTCTGTTCAATATTTTCTGTGCAACGTTTGAAATATTCATCGTCTTGAGAGTTGAACTCAAATTTTTCGCTGTCTATAGATGTGTGGCACTTATTATTTAAAGCATTTTCATTGTTAATTAATTGCATTTGTTTATCATCGCGAATCACACGCTTATCATTAGAAATTATTTCTAATTTATTTTCACGGATGTTTACACATTCTTCCAAACATTTATTTTCGTTCGAATAAACGTTTTCAAACACATCGCTTAATGCTTTTATAGTTTTATTTTTCTCTAAACTCTTACTTTCATTACTACTGTCTCCCAATATCGATATCTTTGCGGATTTAAACGAAGCAGTCTTAATATTATTTAAATTAATACCTAAACTACTAAAATCAAAGTCACCGAAAACAGTACTTAAATCTTTCTTTTTGTCATTATTTAGCGTTAATTTTGGCGAAGCTCTCTCTATATCCAAATCAATGTTCTCACTGATTGAATCTTTCACTATTTTTGCTGATTTGAACGAATTGTTCGTAACATTTTTAAAGTCAATAGCGATATCCGAAAAATCTACGTCACGAAAAACGTCTTTTAACTCTTTCTTTTCGACGCAATTATTGCGCGATTCGTCGCATACTGTAGTATTGATTACAGTTCGCGAACAATGAGGCACAAAGTTGTTCACAGAATTACTGCCATTAATATCCGTTACAGTGCCGATCGTTTCGATTTGTTCGCTATTCGTTTTCCTCCGTTTAAAACCATTTTGCTCACCGATAATAGCGTTATCGTCGGTTATGTTCAACGAATCGTTTAATAAAGATTTGCTGGCGTTTTGAAACGAGTTTTGCGCAAAACTATCGAAATCACTGTTAATTGGAGGCAAATCACTAAATATTGTGACCGATTTATTCTCCTTTTCGACATCAGTTTGCTGATACACTTTTCGCACTGTTTTTCCTCTTTTCGATATACCAAGAGTTTTTCTCATTCTCATTGTCATTCTCACTGACGAAGCAAACGAAAAAAATCGAAAAATAATTTCATACTCAAATTTACACTTAAATGAATCGATAGTAAACAAAACTTTCGCACAAAACTCACTCAAATACGACCGCATTTGTTGCGCACTATAATTCTGACAAACAATAATTGGCTTAAAGTAATAATATACTCGCAGATAAACAACGTTTAACAAATGATTTTAAGATCGTTGTTCGTTTAAATGTTAAAAATTCAAAGCAGGTATGATTTGAAAGCAAAATATGAACGTTGTTTGTGTAAGTGGTATATTCACTACACGTATCCGTTTCCTATTTTTCACAGCAAGCGTTGTTGTTTTTCATTTCGATGGTCGGTTAGATATCTATTAATTGAGTACAAGAAGTTCGCGTTTAATTTACTGTTTTGAGAAGAATTTTTTAGATTAATATTTGTTTAGAATGCGAGCGAAGGTATGCGATAATAATTTAGTTAAATTGCATAAAATAATACGTGTTAGTAATTGGCAATTAAATTGTGATTTTATGTTTAGTGGCGTAAGAAGAGAATGCGAAGACTAAAGAGGAAGCGAAGGAAGATGAGGGAGAGGTCGAAGTAAGATGAACGACAATCGATGTATCTCTCGAATGGTACAATCAATCAATTATATATTTTCTCATTACATTAATAAAAGCTAATTTTGATGATAATTACAATTGTGAAACGAAACGATTGTTTTTGATGTATGGCTAGCTTTTCCGATGTACTAGTAATATGTAATTAAATGAACGGTTTTTGCTTTGTATCTATTATTAATAAAAAGCTTTTCCACAAAAATTGAATTATTTTGGATTTATTTGTGTTTCGATGAAATGCTATGAAGAAACGATGGCTGCTAATAAGAGGTGTAGGTGTAGTGTGCGAACGATTAACAAAGAAGCGTTGCATTACGAAATACTTGCAAACTAAATTATTTTGCACTCCTCTTATTACAGTTCTTTTAAATACATCTCTCGGTAGTGATATATCAAAAAATAAAAATAAATGCTAAACATAATAGCAGTTATGATAGGGTTAATGTCAATTATCGATCTAAACTCAATTATCATAAAATTAGAGCATTTAAGTAAAAAATTCTAAATTTCAACAAATTTTATAAGTAATACTGACGTAAAAAAAGTTAAAATACGGAAATCAACTCTAATAGTGCTAATAGAAAACCTTTTATCAAAAAAATGCTCATATGAATGCAAAAAGTTCACAGTTCGATAATTTAAAGCAAAAAAGGGGCAAATACTGCAGTATAGCCTATTTTATTACCGTAGTAGAGATGGCATTTAAAAGACACGGATCTTGTCTTCATTTGTATCTTGTGTTCGCAAAAGTATTTGTCTCCTTCTACATATAACTTGTGTCCATACTTTTTAAAAACAAGAAAAGGTATACTTTTAAAAAATATGCTTATTCTCATTTACCTTTTCACTCGATTCGAAATATATTATTTAAATAATCATTCAAAGGTTGTTATACACGCATATTAAAAATATTCTATAAAAACCTCTTACTAAAGATAAGTCGAATTCCCAATTTATCTTAAAATCTTTTTGATGTGAACTTGAAAAACGGTGATCATCTGCTGTCCGGGGATGAGGCCCCTTAAATTTTTAAAAAATCGCCACACAATATTTGGGAATATCATGGCCACCAAATTTGATCAGAAAAATTTTCAAAAACTCTACTTAATCCAATTAGTTTTCGCTGTTCTATATTTTTGGGTAATTTGGCGAAACATCTTGACTTAAAAATTGGCCAACAAAAGTTTAAAGTAAAAATTCCATAAAAATTTTGAAAAATCCAAAAATGAACCTCAAGATCATGATAGCCTTAATACTCGTGATAAAAAGATTTGAAACATTTTTGTTAAATGAATATATTTTAAGGTTATTTGCTTTAATGCTTTTCGCTTTTAGTCATTATTTGAATATTTACAAAAAAAACAATCAAAATTTTTGTTACATTAACTTACAACACAATTTCCTGCTTCTCTTAGAATTGAATCTTAAAAAGTTGTTGACAATAAATAAAAATTAATTAACGTCATTTAAACTACTAAATTCCAATTTATCAAAATAAATAATTTCTCTTTAAAAATATATTAAAAAAATCTTTAAATCAAAGATTTCAAAATTATAAGCTAAGCTTATACAGAATATTCACAGCAATATTATCGTTCATTTAATATCATAATTTCTGTTTTATATTTACAATTAATTAGAAAATTTGATTTAATGACTGATTCAAAGTATTATGGTTTGCGAATTGCTTCGTTTTTGTAAAACAAGTTATTCATATAAAATTAATAATTGAAAAAAAATCTAAGATAAATTCAAATGGAATTTTAATCAATTTTTTGTGTTATTTTTAATACTGTAATAAAAGAGAGTTACGAATAAAAAGAAAATCATACCAGCAATAATGTAATCATTGCGATCAATTGCAAAAAAATAAACAAACAAAAAACATTCAAACATGGTTTTCACTAAATGTGACAAAATTACAAAATTGAAAACAATACTGAATAGACTACTTAATGCGGATTTGATATACAAGTTTAATTTACATAAAAACAAGACTTCTTCATCGCTTTACTGAAAGCTGTTTTCTTCTATTAAGTATTATTTTACATTTTTGTTAATTTATTTTTTCTCATATATTTTATGAATAATCGTTTTTATAATGGGGAGGTGATATATATGTATATATATAGCCTGACAGACAATAAAAAGAATTATCTCTGAATTGAGTGCTATTTTTTGTTGTTTGAAATCCACCCTAAACTAGACTTCCATAAAACATCGTTAAATATAATTTTTAATTTTTAAGGAATTGGTTTAAAATAAAATTTGTATAGATTTTATATTTATATTTATAGTATTTATATTTTTTTTATTATCAAATTAGTCGAAAAGATCGAATGTCTCATTTGCAACAACCACTGGTCGTCTGTTGGTTATCGGTTAAGTCGACGCCCCGTCGTTGAGGGCCCGAAGCGACACCAGTTTGATCGCTTTTTGGTAATTTCTTAGCAATAGCCAAAAATATATCGTTAACATTCATAGCTGTCTTGGCAGACGTTTCCATGAACAGCAATCCATTCTCATCGGCATATGCTTGAGCTTCATCTGTTTCAACAGCTCGTTTATTGGCCAAATCCGCTTTATTTCCGGCCAAAGCAATCACAATATTAGGACTCGCCTGTCGTTGCAATTCTTTTACCCATGTTTTCGCTCGACTAAACGTATCCTAAGCACCATATATAAGATTACATCAACATTACATCAAGTAAATACGACGTTATCGTTAGACTCACCTGATTAGTTATATCATAAACAACGATAGCTGCTTGCGCTCCGCGATAATACATGGGCGCCAAGCTATGGTACCTCTCCTGACCAGCGGTGTCCCATATCTCGAATTTAACCGTTGTTTCGTCTAAGCACACCGTTTGCGTCAGGAATGCGGCTGTCAATCAACAAAAACACAAATATTACATAACTGTTTGGAAGCATAATCGGTTTATTGCCATTATTCACCTCCAATAGTGCTTTCTTGATATTCATGGAACTGTCCCTTCACGAAACGCAACACTAAACTCGATTTTCCGACCGCACTCTCCCCTAATAATACCAGTTTAAACTGACAAATCTTTCCTTGTGTGGAGCCATTCGGCCGTTGGACTGCGCGACTGTTTGCCATCTATTAGTGATCCACAAAAATCTAATACACACACGATTGCGGATGAGATTTGTTAAGATCGGTAGCGAATGTGTTCCGTCTAATAATCTATAATAAATACAGCAAGCAATTTATAAATAGATATTTGACACAATGTGTGTGTTTGTGTGACATTTATATCGAAACACAAAATAGTAATGCAAATCACAATAAATAATTGAAGCAAAAAACTAATGCCAGCATTACACTAATGTTTATTAAAATAGTTGTAAATATTTAATAGATAGAAAAAAATGTTTGCATCATATAAACACGAATTCATTAAATGACTAAAAGCCAACAAAAAATGAGTGCAAAAGCAGGCAAACGTATGACAAACATTAATTAATTTACGATTGTTTTACTTGAGTTTCAAACCAATTTCTAATCGATTACTCAACTGATTACTGAGTACGAGAATTGAGTGAATACAATATTAACTATTTCTGATAGTGTTATGAATGAGTGAACACCTCTTTTTACGGCAAATGGCCGACAATAAGATTGGTCGACAACATTCAGCGATATATAGTCTACCATAATAACTATATAGCGATATATACACACACAACACACACAGCATAACAGTATATATACACACACATACTATTTCATATATATATATATATATATATATAGTAAATATACATAACATAACACGCATTCAAAACTTATAGTGTATTAAATCATACATTACTTCTATTATGTGTTGTCTTACCTTAAAACTATAATACAATTTATTTATTATTTAATGTCTAATTATATAATTTCATAAAAAAGCTATAATATGAATGAGTTATTAAATTTGTATAATATATAAACAAAAGAAAACAAAAAGTATTTTAACAATTAAAACAACATAACACTGCACACAGCAATAGACTTGTCATATGAACGAAATGACGGAGCATTTAGTTATGACCAATCATTGCGTTCGCACTCCACAAACATTGACCGCATTAGAGACTCTACACATATACACCATACGTCACACGCAATGTGAGATGCGATGTACAAAACTTACGACTCAAGTGTGTTGCAAGCGATTTTAACCCCTCTATGTATGTGTCTCCTGTTATATAAATATTTACGTTTAATTCCTCAGCAGATCTCATTTTTTATCTTTGTTTTAATTATTGCACTCGTATTTCTATTTTTATTTTTTAAACCAAATTTGATTAAGATATCGGTTGAATGTTTTTTTTAAAGATTTTATGGTTGTTTACTCACTAAACAAAAATAAATGCAACTAATTTTGGTAAACTTGAAAATGCAGTGTTGTTGCTGTTTCGGCGAAATGCATCTACAATTATTGAATAACTGGTTCGCTAAAATTATGACGGACTGGTGATAAATATTTTGAGAAACACTATTTTTTTGCATTTGCACATCAACTGTGAATTGAAATATTTAAGGACTGTTCAGTTACGCCATATAATACGCGATTTTTATACTTTTCTAATTACAAACCGGTTTATGTGGGCAAACATTTAAAGTCTAGCAGAGTTTGAGCGCATCATAAAAAATTAAAGTGTATGTGTTGTCCTTTTGATGTGTACTTAAACTTTAAAGTTTTTAACTTATTTACTTATTTATCTCAAATATAAATTACAAATTTGAGCGTTAATTTAATTTTTGTTTCGCATCAATAATTCGATAAATTATTTATAACACAAGTTGTGAACTAAAAAAGTTTTATTAAAAATGCTGTGGTTTTGTGTTTTACTGTCAATAATAATCGAAACGATTGTATGCCAACATCACTCTTCACTACATTCTGTCGAGGATTTAGACCGTGAACTACACGACCACCAAATCCCGCCACCATATCAACAGCCGTCGCACGAAGACATCACTAACATTCTCACACAAATTTTTACGTCCGATATCGACAAAAACGGCGATGGCGTCGCTTCGGAGGAAGAACTCAAGAATTGGATCGAAATTGTGCACAAAAAGTTAATTAAGGACAATGTGGACCAGCAGTGGTCGTATTACGAGCCCGATGTGCAGGAGGTTCACAGTTGGGAGGGTTATAATCCAGAGAAGAAGGAAGTGCTTGATTGGCAGAAATATGTTAATCTCACGTATCCTCAAGACATTCTCGAAAATGATGATCAAACTGATCCCAATCAGAGGAATATGAAGTCGATGTATGTTCGAGCGGAACGGCGTTGGAAATTGGCGGACAAGAATGGAGATTCAGTTCTCGATAAGGATGAGTACAGAGATTTTGTTCATCCAGAAGAATCGGATCGAACTCAAGAAATACTTATTGACGAGGCTATGGAGGATATGGACAAAGATGTTAATGGCGAGATCTCTATTGAAGAATATATGAATCATTTAAGAGACATGACAACTGAAGAAGAAAAAAATGATCCAAATTGGGTTCAGGTATCAATTATTTATCTATTATTTAATTATTAGCAGTATTATTGAATTAAATATTGTATCTATTCTATTGTCACTATAATAACAGGTTCAACAAACACACTTTACAGCATATCTCGATAAAAACAAGGATTTAGTACTTAATAAAGAAGAGCTCAAAGAATGGCTGGTTCCTACTTATGATCGCCACGAAGCGGAAGCGTTGCGTTTAATTTCGATGGGAGACCACAATCAAGACAATCAATTATCGAAAGAAGAGCTCATTAAAAATCAGGAACAATATTTGTCTTTGATTCCTCCGGAGTTTTGGAATAAATTTAGTGACATTGACTCATCAACTGAGCCAACAATTCACGATGAATTTTAACATTGTATTATGTATTTATTTAAATTAAATGAGTTAAACAAGTTGTTTGCAAACGTTAATTAATCTATAAAAAAATTATACTAGATTTTTAATTTTAATTTTTAAATTAATTAATATATTTTTTATATTTTCATATCACGTACACCTACTGTATCATTAACTGATGTAACAATTAAGAAAATTTAATTAAAACAATTAAAGATAATGAAATAAAATATTGTTTAGAAGATTTTTATTTCTAAAAAGTTTTTATTATCTTAGTTATTGATTAATAATGATTGCTTAATCAAGATTATCAGTTAATAATAATGATAATAATCTGTGATTGATTGTTATGTAATGCGCACAACAATTAAATCACTAAAATCCGTTATGATTTAAGCACAACAATTAAATCACTAAAATCCGTTGATTTAAGTTTAAAAATTTGATTTAAATGAGTTTAAATTGTTAATTGTCATTATTATGGCACGAAAAATAAGTGATAATCAATTGTTGTGTTCTTTAAATTCGTAAAAATTCGTTATTAAAATCATAAAATTTGTTGAATAGATTGAGCAAACATCACATTTTATTATTTCTCATAACTTCTTGGATTATCATCAATGGGTTCGTGCTGTGATTGTTTAAAAAAGAAAGAGGAAGAAGCGGTGGAGAGCGAAG
>JAQIVF010001499.1:0-13835 GCA_034698365.1 Steganacarus magnus | reverse complement strand
TTATTTAATTAAAAGAGGAAATTTGTGATAATTTAAACTTAAAAATGGATTTTCTTAGTTTAAAATTATATAAAAAAACAAATAAAATCTAATGTATCTGAATATAGTAGAAATTCAGTAAAAATATATAATTTTGTAAAAGCATTTTATATACTAGAGACCCGCAAAATGTTATTTTGACCCTTTGCTCCCCTTTTGAAACAATCTATTTGTTTCACATAAATCATTTATTCCATAAAACTGTTTGATCATTAGGTGTGTGAATTTTCGGTCAGAAAAATGTAAAATTTCGGTCGGTTTTCTGTTGAAATTAAAGCCAAATTTCGGTTAAACTTTTCGGTCGAGCGGTTGAGCGGCAGTCCTACCTTCTTGTATCGATTCAATGACAGTCGCCTCAGTCACAGCTTAAAGTACAATATATTGTTTACGGAGAAATAAATACACATCAAATTAAACATTATATATGTCTTAATCTTAACAATAGACTTCGAATCTATGTAAAAATCGTGATATTTTACTCGAATTTCAAATCTCTTTGTCAGTAGTTTTATTTATTTCATTCAAGCGATTATTGCAATATAGAAATGCTTTATACAAATTTTTATCAACTGTATTGCGATCGATTTTCGGTGAAACTGATTTCTCGAAATATTCAGAAAGCGATCTCATATTAGTAACAAACATGTAATATAATAGCTTCAAATAGTGAATAAGATATGTGTGAATCAATAAACCTGTTTCGATACGCAACTGCTTTGAAACTTAACAACGAAATTCATTCGCAAATTTCACTCATTTTTGGTATAAAACTCAAGAATCACCTGTAATAACAGATGCATTGCAATTTTCTAGCGATCCATATCGTTTTCCGCGAATTGAAGAATTTTAAAAAAGCATCTTCGAGTAATATCGATATACGCAAAAATTTCTAAATTAGAAGCTCCTTAATTATAAGTCCGTTTAACTTCTGAGCCAAATAAATGCACGTAATTTCAAGTTTTAATTAATTATTCAATCAAATTTATGTTAAAACTGCGAAAATCTTGATATGAATAGTTACGCAAAATTATATATTTGCGAACATATTTTGCTAAATACTGAATACGAATTATACGTGTTTCCGGTTTTTCTTCAACCATTAAATACTTATAAACGCAAATTTAATTATCCTTTTCTTATATCCATTCATAAATAGTATAATTGTAAAACGCCATCAAATCATACCCGAATTTTAACTCTAAGGCCACATCACACTTGTTGAACGCTTCGGCACACGAGTCTTAGCTTGAATTATTTCTAATAGCTAATTTAGCCACAATCAGCGGTTTATTTAGCGGAACTAATAAATATGAACGCATATAAGCCATCAAATCGAACTTAAACTCAATTAAATTTTCTTGAAACACTGCATGTTGAACTACACTCAATTGTTTGTCAGTAAACTTTACTCCACTATCAAGCATTAACATTAGTGATACAATACTCTTTAGCAGTTTAATGCGCCGCACGTGATATAAGTCTCAACTCACGAATTTTTATCTAAAAGTTGAATGTAATCATTATACAGCAGTGATTTTAGGAAGAGCCTAAACCTATTATTCGGTAACTGAGATGAAGAAGCGACGAGTGCTCTTAGAGTTTATTTAAACAGACTAAAAGCTTTAATACAACAATTTAAACGAAATGAGAAATAAAAACTGTATAAACATAGTTGCCCAAAAAAATATTGAAAGGGTTAAAATTAAAGCATTCACATAAATAAATTATATATTACATGACACCATACATTGGAGAATTATATTTTCTATTAAGATATCTTCATTAGGGTTATTATCGCTCGATTGTATTATGTTATAGCTTAACATTTACGAGTATAACAAATTACTCATTTATGGGTAACATTATCGTCTAAACATTTACTTGATAAAGTATTTTATAGCAAAGTAATAAACAAATATAATTTTTATTCCAGTATATTTCTAAAATTTATTATTTTTTTCATTAAATACTCTCAATAATTTATATAAAATTAATAATAATATTCTAGAATATAATTAATAGACTAAAGTACGGGTTAACGCCGATAGCTATGGGGGTCGATTTCCACTCGGGTAATCAGTTTAAAAGGAATCTGTTCTGTGGTCACTCATCACTGTCACTAGATTTTTGTAGAGACACGATTAACAGTGTCCGATAAGACCCGCTCCATTGATTTGCGAGATGTGGACGTTTCGTATTACAAGTTGTTATACTCTTTCGAGTGTCGCCTAATAAAAGCCGACAAAGAGTGCATTGCAGTCAAGAAAATTCAATTCAATAGCAGATCTGCTTTTAAATCACGTTAACACAAATAAATAATTCATTCTTTTATATAAAATATATTTAGTTTTATTAATTAGTTTTGCGACTTGATCGTTTAAAATCCAAAACACAAGAGATTCTATCTTTTGTTAAAATCAATAATAGTTTATACAAAATAAAACAAGTATAAAACGTAAGTATTAATAGTTAATCAATTAATACATTAGAGTGCGCTAAAATCAAATTTAAGTAAATTTTTTTACGAAATAAGAAAAAATCACTTATGCGTGATAATAATTATCAACTTTTATCGATAGTTGACTTTAAGTAACATATAATACTTTTAATACCGTAACACCGCGTGTTACACGGTTTCACCCTAGTTTTTTAAACAATTTGAAAAATTATTTGCTGGAACTAACAAAAACTAAATAATAAATATATCAAAGTAGTGTTTAAAGTCGTATATATAAAAATGTGTCGAACACTAGAGCTTTTGAGTCGCGATTCGATTCGCGAACTTTACGTTAATTGCATATAAGCCATTCGAATAACAAATACAAAAAACATAAGATAAAAAACATAAAAATCAAAATAATACAAATATCAAAAATAGTTAAAAATTTAGATGTTTAGCACACTGTATGTTTTACTCGAATTCACAAGTAACAGCATAATTACTCAATACAGAATTTATAAATACAATTATAAGTAGATTAGCAGCATTAAAGAAAACTAAAACTGTTGAAATATTGTAAACGCAATATAATGAAGTGAACAGAAAATTAAAAACTGATACATAAATCTTTAATAGCATAACAAAACATGAAAAAGCTTCATATAATGCTAGCTATTAGTTGAGAACTCTATACTATAAGCACTTATGCAAACATAAAACTGAAGTGTATAAGTCGTATATTTAACGTGTTTTCACTCGTAAACACATAACCATAAAATTTAATCTTTTTCTGTTATTTAAAGTTTGTACGTGCTTTTCACACAATTTACTTACCACTACTCCTGTGCGGTAAATACTCAGTAATTATAGAGTACTATCTTATAGTACGACTTATAGCTAAATGTTGGCAGAGTTATGTAAGAGGTGCGTAAATCTTTATTTGACAATACATTACATACTCCCGCTGATCCCGACTCTGGATGTCTAGACAGAAAGAGTTCACGAACGGACACTTACATACATTCTGCCACCGTTTTGCCACTGACTGTATCTTTATAACAGCAAACTTTCACTTTAACTCTCACTTAGACTTTAAACTTCAAAGCATAAAGTATCGCTTTGAGATCGAGTTTCAAAGTAAATAAACAGAGAATAAAGTATTTCTGTAAAGAATGGCACATCAGAGACAGGCGATAGTGATAACTGATGCAAACCTCAGAGAATATCCATTTTGGATATACAAAAATTCGGGCGATTTATTGGACAGAATTGTCGAACCATACGCGACATAAGTTAGTGACAGAGCTAAGATGTACGGTCCACTTATATGGCCCGAGTAAACAATGGAGACGGCAGTAGCAGCTGCTATGGGAAGCTATGCAGGTCGTCATAAACTTATGTTTACGCGGATACTGATTCTTATGGAACAGAGCGATTTGAAGGTCAACGGGCCGTAGTAGTCTTGGATCACCCGTTGATGCACACACCGGAGAATACACCACGAACTCTCACCGGTAAGCTATTACAGAGAAAACCGCTGTACAATATCCAACACGCGTTAGACGTAGTACAGAAGCGATACCTGACAATAATAGCTTCAGAGATCCATATGGGAGGCGAAATATTTGCTCGAATGGAAGTCAAAGGGTACATAAACGGCGAAAGTCAAACTGTGGCAGTCCTAGACACAGTCTCGTATTTGCTCAAAAGCGGTAAAATGCGTATAGTACATCATTTATGCGAACATTTGGCTTACGAAGAGGAATGGTGGCAGAACCTTAGAGGACCAGAGAGGAAGTAGTAGAGGAAGCTGTGGAGATCGATCCAGAAGCTATCGAGACAGAAACCGAGAGAGCAGCAGAACCTATGAACTTATCCGCACTACCAGAAATGTGTCCCGGAGGACACCGGCGAGCAGCACACTGTATTCAAGCATGTATTCCGCAACGTGGCCAGCGTATTACTAGAGTGGCACCGAAAATGAGACAGAGACATACATCTCCTACGAAAATGGATGATGAGTCTGCTGGTCCATCAAAAGACGAGAAAAGCGATTCACAAAAGTGAAAAACGAAAAAGAACAGAACTCAATATTTTATTTTCAGTTTCATTTTTACTTATCCTATTCTATATGTTAACCTCTCCACCGAATTATCATATTACTCGTATTATTACAATTATTAACGAAGTAGTGAGCAATCCTACAATTAATATAATATGTATAAAAGTGGTTACTATGTTAATCACAATTAATATTGCTTTAAGGTTATGGTTATTTGTTTTGAGTTCTTTCTTTTATTTATATTATTTTTATTCACTCTATATATGTTTATTTATACTATAAAATGTTTGAATACTAAATGTATATTTAACATTTGTTTCCATTAAAGCATTTTTGATAACTTTTATAATAATTACAAACTTGTTTTACAATTATATAAAAGTGTAAGTATAGCAAACTAAATGCGCGCTCTATTCCTAGAAATTATAGGTACACTTTTAGTAAACTCTTGTAGTGCACACATAAGTGGCAGTAAGCAATAAACCTTGAAATACGAGAAATAATCTATTTGTTTTTATTAATCTGCCTAAACTGCCTAAAAGATCGTAGACTGCAATGGCTCCAAAGGGGTTAAAAATAAGGTCAACAACAATTACTTTTATGTTGAAACATAACACCTGTATGTGAAATCGTTGGAAGTTCCAAAATCCGTTCCTTTGTTTTATACCCGTTTAATATGTGAGACCCTCCTATGCTTAGAACACTCTCAACAGGATGTAAGGAGAGAACGTTACGGTTACGTGCGATGATTCACTCAATTGAGCGTATGATATCATAACTGTAAACATCTTCGGAGGTTTCGGTCGTGTTTCTTTTTTTAAAGTGTTTCTGATTTTGCGAACTTACTTTTCGTGTCTATACACGGCGATACGATAATTATTTAAATTGTGATTTTGAATTATTTGCAAATAAAAGTTATAAAAACATTTGCGCGCGAAAATTGTTTAAATAAAATTATTAGAAATAAACGCAATTTAATGTAAGGCGTAGTTAATCACTTTATTTTAACATTCAACTAATAAACATAATTTAGTATTAGTAGTGTTTTGTCGATTACTCTCGAGGAGATGTCATCTCAAGACTCGGAGGAAGAACGCGTGTTCTCACCAATAATGGAGGAACAACAGACCGATAGAGGATCGCCAATAATGGTGGACAACTCTCAAGAAGTTTTGATAGAAAGCGAGAGCTCACCGCTAATAAGAGATGTGGATTTGGCCGTCGCAACCGATTCACAGGAAAGTATGGAAACTTCTCGATTAGAAGCGACCAAATTGAATGGTGGTAGTTCTCCACGTGGACTACCGTACACTCAATTTACACAAGAAATGGTGGTCAGCTCATATAACGATGATCGCGAGTCTTCATCCCAATATATTGACACAAACAAAAAAAATTCGTTGCCTTTCGATGAGATATATGAAAAAAAAACCATATTCTCACCGAAAACTTCACTATAGTCTACTTAAAGTGGTTAAAACTTTCATTTGAATGAAAAATAGACTTTTATCATCTCGTTTATACTTTTTTGCAAACAAAACTTTAAGAATACTTTACTTTACTTTACTTTACTTTAATATTTTGACCTAAATTTTTATAAAAGTTGATAAAATTGATTTTTGTATGACTGTCACCCCTACCATTTATCGCGATCTCATATCTTTGCGTACAATTTTATCTAATCCAACTCTCCAGAACTTCAAAATAGAACTAAAACATATAAATAACAATCTTCTTTATGGATACGTCGAGATCTTTGGACGATTAATGCGTTTTCTAGATAATTTCCCGTTGCTCAGGCGAACAAAAATCAAGCATTTAATAATCAATCATTCAATAATCAAGCATTAAATAATCAAGCATTTAATAATCAATCCATCAATTATCAATCAATCAGTTATAAAGGCATAAATTATCATGTAAGTTAAATATTGTTTGAATAAATGCTAGAGAATTAATTTTTAGAATAAATTAAAATTTTGTGTTACCAATGTTATTAAGTAATTACACTGCTTTTAATGGCCAAGCAGTAAATTTTTAACTTTGAAGGAATAGTTGTTTGTAAAAAATAGTTGAATAATGCGTTATTTTTATTGTATATGCACTTAATAAACATAACTCAACTTAACTTAAATAATTGTCATATTTTTTATAAATAATTTAAACATTTATTAATCTAATTTATCACATAGTTTTATAGATAACATAAATTTAAATAGTTTAATACTATAATACTACTCACTTATTGAGCTTACCAGATTAGTACCGTTATCGGTTTGTATGTTGAGTGGTAACCCAACTGGGAGAAAGACCTTTTTATCCAATACTTTAAGTAACGAGCTATCAGTGATCTCCCTTATTATCTCCGCAATGACATATTTCGATAACAAGTCTACTATTACCAGTTGAGTGTAATTAATATAAAGCGGTGATTTCAAGAAGAATCTAAACCTATTAATCGGTAACTGAGAGGAAGAAGCGACGAGTGCTATTAGAGTATAATAAAACAGACTAAAAGCTTTAATAAAACAAATAACACGAAATGAGAAATAAAAACTATTTAAACATAGTTGCCCTAAAAAATATTGAAAAGTTAAAATTAAAGCATTCACATAATAAAAATATATATTACATGACACCATACATTGCAGAATTATATTTTCTATTAATACATCTTCATTAGGGTTATAATCGCTCGATAGTATTATAGCTTATAGCTTAATGTTTACGAATATAACAAATGACTCTTATTTATGGATAACATTACCGGCCAAACATTGTCATTATAAAATATAAGTCTTTTATAACAAAATAATAAACAATTATACTTTTTTGCCATTAAATTTCTAAAAATATTTATTTTTTTCATTAAATAATCTTACAATATTTTAGATAATAATAATGATAAAATTGTAGATAATAATATAGTGCTAATAATATAATTTAATTAGCCAATCAATAACAAAATAGTTTTTAATTACAAGTCCTTTCTTTAATTTAGTGTTATGGAAAGTGTTAAAATACAACTTAAAGAAGCTAATCATTTATTTAAAGTAAGTGTGAACAAATATGTTGAATTCGTTCAAAATAATGTATATAATGTAATTATTCAGCATCACTAATGTAATAGGTACATTAATTATAAAAGTTTGTTATGACCGTATGCGTACTTTTATAACGATAGCGGCTCCCTTTTAATTGACGACCCCTATTTAGGTTGGTATGCTCGTGTTATGATGATGCATTAACAAACTGCTGTAAATCGATTGCACACATTTTCCCAAGTAAAAAATACTTCAACTGTTGTAACAAAGAATAATTATGAGTTTTAGGGAGTCGAATATTCTATCTATACTGAAGATATCTCGATTGTCCTCAACAAATAACAATCTTAAATTAAAAAGAAGTATTTATTTCACTTAATTTGGAGTTAACAGGTGAAACTATAAACTTAGGGGATTTGGACATCATCTAACTAAATAATGTCTAAGAACCTTTCAGCTTATAGCTTAAAGTATTTTAATACATATTAATAAAAGGAATTAATCATTATATAATCATTAAAGAGACGAAAGTCTTAAAAACATAAAATAATCACAAGTAACAGCATAATTACTCAATACAGAATTTATAAATACAATTATAAGTAGATTAGCAGCATTAAAGAAAACTATATTTTTCAAAACTGTTGAAATATTGTAAACGCAATATAATGAAGTGAACAGAAAAGTAAAAACACATACAGAAATCTAATATAGCATTAAAAAACCTGAAAAAGTTACTCACTTTTGTACCTTTTGGTGAATTAATTGATCCCGGATTCAATATAAGAACTTTTTCCTATAATTAAAAACCAAAAATTAATATTAATAACACATATTTAAAATAATTAATATATCTAATTGAAGGCAATAGAAATTTAAAGTGACAATAATTTTAACCTTTTATCAGTTTTATCAGTGGCTATTTACCACTTTCAGTGGCTTTTATCAGTTTCATATTTCAACTCTTCACTAGATTTTTTTTGTTTATTCAAAGCCGATTTCATATCTAAACAACTTAAAATGAATTCAGCCGTAAAGGCACATATAATAAATGCAAAATCCATCCCACACTCAGTTTTCACACAGTTATCAAACTCACGTGATAAATGTTTTTCCCTTTATATAAAAAAATTACAACCAATCTCTACAACATTATATGACAAAAATAACCTACAGTATTAACTTTATATTAAATGAGCTTCGACTTATTTTCATTCTTAATTAGTTCAACAAATATCACAAAGTGTCACAAAGAAAATAAATATTAACTATAAGTTCCATCATAATGAGTTTAGTCGAAAATCACAATTTTTATGTTTCCAATATGAGTGTAGTTTTCATTTCACCACTTAAAATATTGACACACAATTACGGCACTCAATGGACAGAAAATACCAACTCTTACCTTAACTATCAGGAATTAATGGCTAAAGCAGAAGTCAGAAAGTGCTCAAATGAGCTTCAAAACACGAAACGACATTATTGCGATCATTATTATAGCTTTAAAACTGAGTGAAAGTTCACTTCAAATTTTTGACTTATTGTATTAAACAATTTATAATAAATTTAGAATACTAACAGTGGTAGAAAAGCGTTTGCCGACTATTGTCTAAACGTACAATTATTGAAAAAAGAGTTTTTAGCTGTGATGTGATGAGAAAAAAATAAAATTTGAGAAAAATATTCTCACTTAACCTCATCACAATCTGCGCACATCTGTTCTTCACTTTATATCTGATGTTTACCACTTTTATTGTCGATAATAAGTTTAGGACTAATATTATTTATGTGTCAAACACATTTATAAATATAAATAAAACAAATGAATACTAAATACGATGTGTTTTGAAGCAATATGTCTTCTAAGGTATTAAAAAAGGTTAACCTTGAGCTGCTACACAACCTTGTGTCTTGTAATGAATTATTGTCTTTGATGTTTGAATTAAAAGTATACAGCTTTCGCTTAGCTTCACTGCGTTAAGCAAAAGTTAAAATAATATTAAAAAGAGCTAAGCACTGCTTTACTAATATTAATCAAACTGTAAGCGTTAAATAAGGGTAAAATTTAAAACAAAATATAGTTAACAATTAAAACTAAATAGTGTTTAATAAATTGGAAAAACAAATATAACAATAGTTTCGGTCCAATATATAATGAGGATTGCGATAATTCCAATACATATACTTTTTCAGGTTTTCATCGTCGAAAACAACTAACTCTTTAGAGAGTAACATACAAACTGTATCGCTTATACTTTGTTTATTTACGTTAAAATTTGACTCTATGTTAGAACGGTGGCAAATTTTGTATTTAAATTGTGTTCTACCGTGAACTGATAGTATAGACATGGAATCATAAATATTAGGTAGTCTTGAATTTTAGAAAGGGTTTTTGAAGTAGTTAAATTTTATATCTTCGCATATATCCGTCTGCCCCCGTTAAATAACTCTTAAAAATTATTTTTAATACTGGTCATAACACTAAAATTTCGTGGATATAAAAGTATTGGTTACTGTGTCAGCAGTTGTAATTAATGTAATTGTGACATCGCACTAGAGGCAAGAAAACGTTTTCAAAACGCGTTGCGTTATATTATTGCAAACCATCATAAGTGTTATTACATTTATTTGTGTGCTTCACCTGATTTTATTAAAGTGTATGGTTATAAACAAGAAAGAATTGTTAAACTTAAAATGAGTGACATTAACATTCACAACATTACCGCTCGATGGATGAGATGGAAAAAAGATATGACTTATGTTGATTACATCGAATCAGCACTCGATATTGAAGATTACAACCAATTTGAAAACCGTACGTATACCTCGAAATACAGTCAAATGTTTATGCGAATTGTGCGTCACATCCCGATAATACGGAATGAGATTATTTTTATGTTTCGTTATGATGCGATACCATCATCAAATGATACAGCGTTTTACCACTTAATATCAGAGTACTCATTGTAAACCGATTCCGTATGCAATATGTAAAGTTAATTACGTGAGAACTGACATGATTTGGACACTGGTTCAGTCATGCAAGCCAAGAAAATTTCCAATTCGGGTTATTTATTACAAAGACTGGAAATACACACAATTCTGGTTCGTGACTACAACAATTTTGTGATTCGTTCACTCGAACCGGCATTAATTGATTTACGCATACAAGATAGAGATGTGACATTCGTAACCGATATCTAAAAAGATATGGATGTGCAACGACTAAACAATCGAAAGCAGTTATGCAGTTTTCGAGTCAAAACAAAAATGATTCACAAAATGAAAGGGTCAAACATTAGTGCATTTATCAACAAATGTTTGTGTCTCATACATACCTTGTGAACAATAAATAAACTGAACGTTAAATTTAAAAACTTTACTAATATTGATCTTGCAAGTCTCGTAACAGTATACTCGAAAATAATTAAAATGACAACTAAATGCGAGAAATACAACATAATATTTCAATTCCTATCACATGCACATATTTGTTTCTCAGATATAGATGGCAAAGCATATCATTTGGGTGGTTTTTTTTATGATGAGAATGTTAACTGCATTAATATTACGTGAAGCGATCACTGAAATTTCATCGAAATACAAAATTTTTGGTTTGACTTTCGAACAACACAATATGCGAGCAGTTTTGAATTATTTAAACTCACCGAAAACTGATTACGCGAAAAAATGTTAGCGATGCCCTCGATTCAGCTCTGAAAAATATGCTGACTCCGTGACAAATGAAATGAGCTTGACTTTTGATTGAAAAACAAAAATTTATTGATTAAAAAAACAAAACGTGTGCATTTTTTGATTTGAAAAAGTAAAAGAATAAAATTGAGTTTTTTAGAGAGAGAGAGACTGAGAGATAGACTAAAAAGAGTCCTTTTATAAGGCATTCATGGAAAGGGAATTTTTCCTGCAATAGACCTGCAATGGGTCTTGTGATCGATTGATTAATCTCTAGAGACACAAAGCCAACACAAAAAAAGATTTTTGAAAAAATATCACTAAGGTGCAAAATATACTTGCAAAAAAATTATAAAAAAATTTGATTACGATTTTTCATCAAACTTCAACGGGGAACAATATTTTCACACTGCATTCACACTTTAAAATTAATTAAAATATATGACATAACACCATAAATTGGAGAATTATATTTTCTAATAAGACATCTTCATTAGGGTTATATTCGCTCAAAAGTATTATTTGATCGTTTAATGATTACTAAACTAAGAAATTACTATTACCATTTATGGATAACAAAATCGGCCAAACATTTTCATGATTAATAATAAGTATTTGAAAACAAAGTGATAAACAAATATACTTTTTATTTTTATGCCATTAAATTGGTAATAATTTTAATTAGTAAATTATTAGAAAAATAGCTTTTATAACAAGTCATTTCTTTAATTTAGTGTTATGTAAAGTGTTAAATTTCACCTTAAAGAAGCTGATTTTTTATATAAGATTATTGTGTAAAATATGTTGAATTCCATAGAAATATTGTGTATGATTCCATCAAACAGCATCACATATATTAATAGGTTCAATAATTATAAAAATTTTGTAAAGAAATTTAAAATTAAATTTATCAAACTATTCAAACAAAATGAAAATATTTTAATATGCTCATCAATTATGGCTGAGATTTTCAGCGAAATATATTTATCACAAATACCTACATTGAAAAAAAGTTACTTTTTCGCATACCACATAAAGAGCGTTTTTTTCATTTGCATTGAAGATATTGTGAATTATTGTTCATTATATTTTATTGGCCATTATTTTTTTTAAGCCTTGTATGACCTTAAAAGTTTTAAATCAATTAATTCCGTCAATGATTATAATACTAAAAAAATAATAAAAAAATATAACAAAACTGGAAAAATTTTTGTGATATATTTTCAAGAAAAAATTGTAGTCAAATTTTTCATAAAACTTCAAAGGCGAACAATATTTTCATACTGGATTGCAATCTAACATTTTTATACAAATATATTGTTTATTATTTTGTATAAAATATTTTGAATTACCATGTAATACTAAGAAAATTTACTAAAATAATTAAATATAAATGAAAAAATAATATTTTTAATTTGTAAACAGTTGTAACCCGTATACTATAAACTGTTTTTTTTAGAAAAAACCCTAATAAAAATCTTTCCAACAATAGTTATTATAAATATTGAAGTAAGTCAGTAGATTTCTTTAGTTTTATAAAAAGTTATGTAATTAAATTTGAAAATAAATTCATTCAACATCTTACGCCTCAGGGCAATACAAACATTCAAGCAGTAGTGTAAACCTTTATTACTAGCGCAAGTTTTAAAGAAGTCAGAAAAGAGTTAAACTATTTAGCATGTCTTCGCAGTTAATGTGAGTCAGACTTTTAGGCTACCAAACACAATAACCGATTTAAGAAACAGACATTCTTTTAATGTAGTCTGTTTTCTAATCCCCACATTTTTAATATCCCTGTCTAGTTCTTACTAACCAATAGACAAAATCAAAAAGCATTCAAAATAATACATTCACAATACAACACACAGTTATAAATCCAGTTTCATAGCAAAATGTTTGATATTAACATTCAACAACTTTTAAAATCAGTCAGATTTAGTTATAATATAGTTTATTTAATATTATATATTATAAAGTGTAAAACAACACACTATCATATCGTATTTAATTTGAACACATATTACACCGTAATAGTGTAATCACAACACTTGTTAGCAATTCAAATGTAATTCGAATACATGTAAAGTGTGTATTCGAACGCAAACACAACACAGCAGTAAAGTGAGTTAACACTTAATAGACCGCAAAAATCAGTCAACACTTAATCATCATTTACTGATCATATTAAGTGCAAAATCAGTGACAGTTAACTATCAGTGATCACATTTAAGTGATAACAAAGAAGTGATCATAACATTTAAGTGACAGAAACAATAACAGTGAATAACAGTATATTAACATATGTGTTTTACGATGTCTTATATGTTAAAGCATTTCGAAGTGTTGTGTGCGAAAAATCGACATAACAGACCAACAACATCTTCACAAAGTGACGAAGAAATGGACGACATTACTGGTGAATACAAACCGAAATGTCATTATTTTCAACCAACAGTAATGAAGTTACCGCAAACAAGAAGAAAACAAGATCGTAACGGTCATAATATCTGACTTCGTATTTAAATTTGAAGTTATATGGATATTATTTCTTGTTTAA